>JAVQJF010003174.1:0-10698 GCA_036023855.1 Gadopsis marmoratus
TCTGTGGAGGGATGGCCTACAGAGTGTGTGGTACCACAGACTGCATATGGTGCACCCTGTAAGGGAAATATTACAAAAACACATTTCAATGTCGTAAATTTTCACATGTTAATCTGGGCGTATCACACTTTGCCACAGCTAACTCCAAACTGCGTTCACCTATGCCATAGCCTCGCATTAAGCATCCTGAGATCGCCATCGCAGCCAGAGCCTCACACACAGGAATATCACCAGTTATTTCAACACCAGTTAAACCAGAACCCCGGAGCATACATTAGGAAGTAATGCCTTCTTCCTTGAAAAGCAAAAGGGAAAAGAATAAGGAAAAATTAAGGATAATTTATATATTTATTCTTTTATTTATTTCTCTTTATATTTCCACATTTATTGTCTTATTCTTTTACATATTTATTCTTTTTTGTGGCACTCCTATCACTCCATACTTCTTGAGCTTTAAGAAGTGTTTCCCAAAAGCATCACACAGAAGACACTCTGAGAAAAGATCGTAGATTAAGGAGTGCCTCCTACACACTCGTAGCAGACTAGAGCATCTTAAGGATCTCCAGAACCTGCAGAAGGAACCAAAAACTACATGTTTTATTCATTATCCTTCATGCTGTGTTTTATCATGGACAGTAATGTTGATGTAAAATGAGTAATGTTTAAATTAGAAAATTACTAACTAAACTAATGTGACACAAAGGCTCACATAATGAACATGCATGTGCAACATACACACACACTCTAATTCAACAACAGATATGTGCTATTTCTGTTGTCGTCACTATCCTCTGTCTCTTCTCGCCTAATATATCTTCTGGCTCAAACGCCACTTTACTGATGGTATTTTTTCCAGGGCATAAGCACTTGGACTTGGTTGCCGCATTGAAGGCTGACCACTGCTCCATGCTGTCCTCAGGAGGAAGGATGTTGGGATGTGTGTGAATGTATCCTCATGTTGACAATAAAGACCTTAGGGGTCCTGTGTTATTACTATTATTTCCTCACCAGATCATCTAGTCTAATGTAAGACATACTGTGTGTCAATGTTTATGGCTGGTATAGTTGTACATAAAGTATCAGGTCCTGTACAACTTTATACTGTTGACGGGCACCATAGTCAGTCATAATTAAGTTCTTATACATAGCACATTTCACTGAATTATCTGGTTCTCATTTTAATAAACCAGAATGATCCAAGTACAGTTGTTAAAAAGCATATGAATGAGCGAGAATTTGTACCAGCATCTTGTCTCTCTCAGCAGCCTCCCTCCTGTAGGGTTATCTGTTAGCACATGGTGCAGGAAAGAAGAGAGAAAATGTGTCATATTGAGTCCTACAAGACATCCTACATCACGGCTGAGACAACCCCGATACACGTGCACACACTTACCCCGCTGGAGGTTCACCAGTGAGACATCACACTCACAATGTGCACACATGCAACCGAAGTCAAAGAATGGGCTGCAATCAATAATGAATATAGCAGACACACACACCTCCTCAGCTGCAATCCGGTGCCTTTGGTATTACCATGAACTAACAACTTTTTCAAAATGAGTGTAATGACCAGCTGGTCCATGCCAGGAAAGAGCAGACTCTAGCTCTGAGTTCCAATTCTGTATCCCATTTTTCTAGTACTGTACACCTGTGCAACATACCCACGCTGTAAGCACCTTGTTGCAGCACACACAGGTGCACCAGCTTATGAATAAACATTCTCTCTGAGTTTTCCCCCTCAACCTCAAGTTTCAACTCAATATATTATCATATTTATTGGGATTATACAGCTCTAAGAAGTATGGAATGTCATTGTTCCTTTAGAAGTGTTCAGAGCTATCAAGATGGCGCCGCGGATGGCAGCCTTGGTACTGCGCTCTCGTACTCTTTGTGTTTTTGTTTATTTGTGTAGTTCCCTGCTCTCCCTCTCTGGTGTCGTTCTCGAGAGAGGAACTCTTAAACATCAGACTAGCCTTGGTCAAACTTCTTCACCGGTTTTCATAGAACCAGAATGCTTTACAGAGTTAATACTAGGCAGTGCAGCAGCTATCATCAGGATTTGCTGGAGACGCCGACGTGGGAAACGAGCCGGAGCACTTGTTAAACAGCGCTCCCGTCAATTCACCTGGCGAATGTCTGGCCAACAAGATGGACAAATTGCTACTCCTGAACAGAACAAACTCAGACTTTCACAGATCTGCAGCCCTGTGCTTCACCGAAACCTGGCTGGGCAAACTCATCCCAGACAGCTCACTTTATCTACCGGGCTTCCAACTCTTCCGAGCGGACCGCGTAACGGCGCTATCAGGCAAAAGGGGGGGAGGCGGCATCTGCTTTTATGTTAACAAAGGTTGGTGATTCAGCAGATCACTGGAGCTGTGTGAAGTTCCTTCCTGCTTCAAACGCTCCATAATCATCCCGGTCCCTAAAAAACCCTCAATCACAGGTCTAAATGACTACAGACCCGTTGCTCTGACATCTGTAGTCATTAAGTCCTTTGAAAGACTGGTGTTGGCTCCCTGCTGTACCCCATGCAGTTTTCCTACCGGGCAAACAGGTCAGTGGATGATGCAGTCAATATGGGACTGCATTACAACATCTAGAGCAGGGGTCACCAATACGTCGATCATGATCGACCAGTAGATCGCAAAGGCCATGGTGGTAGATCGTGTGCCATTCAAAAAACAATTTTCAAATATATACGTCCCACCTCCCTGTGGAGGAAGAGTTTTTTTTCACCATGTCCTATTCGAAGTGCGTTTGCCTGATCTGCCAAACTAGCATAGCTATTCAGAAGAAAGGAAACGTGGAGAGACACTTTTGAACCCTTCATAAGAACTACGACAGTGACTTCCCTGCCAAAAGCGAGTTGAGAAAGAAAAGGTGAGCTTAAAAAACAGTTTTTTTTTCACTTTAGTTGCTTTTAAACATTATTTTAAATTTTATAATTTAATTTTAAAAGACGAGAGGAAGAAGTGAAGGTTATAAGGGAGGAAGACGAAAATATTAGGAGGGAGGTGGAAGAGAGAGCTCAGTAAGAGATGAGACTGGAGGAACAAGAAACAAGAAAGGAGAATTGAGGAAGTAGAGGAAGAGGAAAGGATCAGGGTGAAGGAGGAAAGGAGGCTAAGGAAGAGAGGAGTGAGTGAAAACAAAACAGACACCATGCAATTGTGTCGGGATAAATAGGATTCAGTGAGATTAGTCCGGGTAAATAGGACTCAGTGAGATTAGTCCGGGTAAAATGGTAAAATAGAAAAAGAAAATAATAAGTAATAAACCACGGTGAATGAGTGACATGTGAGTGCTTGTTTTGTCAAAGCAGCGAATGAGAGGAAACCTAATGGTGTTAACATAATCTTATTGTCTGTTGAAGTAGACGCCAAGGCGGGTATTTGTTGTGGAAAACAATAGTCTGAGATTTTAGACGGAGATGCAAGAGAAAGAGGAAGTAGAAACAAGATAAAGAGAGGAAGAGGAAAGGATCAGGCTGAAGGACGAAATTTTAAACATTTTAAATGTTTAGAAGTTATACTTTTCTTAACTGTTTCTTCTGTTTTCTTTTAAAATCGGCCACCGGGTGAGTCATACCATCATCAAATATCAGAAGTCCTTCCAAGTGGACAAATGTAAAAGAGGCCTTCGTTGAGGTAGCAGACTCGTTGTTTTCAGGATTTTAAAAACAAACCTGAAATAGTATCTGCCATCAAAGCCATTCAGCTATTGTCATGTTCTAATATCGAAGGGAAGTCAAACTCAACTTATGTTCAGAAATCTTCTCTTCAAAGCCAATTAGATTTATTCAAAACTGCAAGGCATATACAATACAAAATGACTCGATCGATCGAGGGCACTCTACTCAGTGATCCACAGTCCATATTTAAATAGTTAATCTGTGTAGCTGCACCGGTTCAATGATAATGGCCACGCTTCATACTGATGTCTTGGAAAGTTTATTTTTTCTTTCTTTCATCTCTTTTTCCTTCGACACCGTGAAAACTACAACAAAGGATGCAAATCATCAACAAAAATACTTGTATGTGCAATGTACTACAATGTAAACACAATCATAAATGCAATCCAAAGAAAACATTTACCGTGAGTGCCCGCTGAACCATGTGCAGAATGCAACGATCTCACGCTATGCATCCCTCCTCTACTTCCATTATTACCCCTACCCACAATGCGACGTCGTGCTCTGACAACTTAACCTTACATCTAAAATCCTCACTTTTTTAATCAACCTTATCATGAGGTGACATATTTTAACACATTGCATCAGTATTACCCCTTTTATCATCTTATTATATGACATTAATACCTTTTTAACTTGACTGTAGGAACTCAAACAATTATGAATTTGTGACAGAAACATGTCAACTAAAACTTCAAAGAAAATGTCTCTGCAGACAGTTACAATCTGTTTCTCACTTTGTAGAATGCCCCAGTCCCTGAGCTAGATAGTGTTTTTCTACTATTCTAAAGTTGGGCGCGTCTTCTCCCGTTGGTCAGCTGGGGCCAGGTCCTATTGGCCCCTTGTTGGAGCACAGGCGTGTCCAATTGGATCTTCAGTTGCTCTCTAAAGGAGGAGCGTACTTCTAAACATGATATTCCTGAAAACAACTCCAGTGCATAATATATAGGTGTCCGGTGTGCATATATTCTAGGTGACCTAATTGTTTTGTTGGCTAGGAGACATCCCCCTCCTGCTCCGTTCTGCTCCAACACTTCCATACATGGCTATATGTTTTCTTTAAGTGTCTGGTTTTTATGGCCCTATGTTTCCTTTAAGTATCTGGTTTTACTCTCCTTTTTATGGCTATATGTTGAAGCCTAGTGTTTTTGGTCCTCTGGCCAAACACCTCACATTCCTCAATGAGCAGAGTATAACACCTTTCTAAGACATATATGGCATTTACACTTATCCAAAACATATGTGGTACTGATTAATCTTTGGCTATATTAACATTCATCAAAGCATATTCGTGTTCTTATACATACAATGAGGTCTACATTTATTACTTCACGTATACTGAGGATTAAATTCATTAATTCATATATACTGAGGATTACATTCGTTGTGAGGACTACACTTATTATATTACCACACTATCCAGAAGCACAGTTACACAGCGCTGTGAAGTGATGGCTGATGATTTCACGCAGCAACTTTGGAAGGACATAGCAGATTGCAGCTAGACGAGTCCACGGACCTAAGCGATACAGCGCAAGTGTAACTTTTTATTAGGATGTTGTTCAAAGACATGACAGCAAAAGAGGAACTATTATGCAGACTTTGACAAATGTTTTCAAGACTTTGCTTTGGTCGAACAGATTGCTACATTCATGTGCTTTTCATTTAGAGAAGACACTGAGGTCGATTCCCTGGCCTCAAAAATCGCAACACTGTTTCACATGAACCCATTAGCGCTGGAGGATGAGATCGTGTCACTGCAGGCTGACATTCAGTTGAAGTCGCGGGCCAATGCTGGACAGGTTTGGAACTTGCTCACAGAGGAAAAGTATCCAAACGTGAGGAAATGTGCTGCTCATTTACTGCATTTTTCGGCTCGACTTATTTATGTGAGTCAGCCTTTTCCCACATGAAGATTAATAAGTCCAAATACCGTTCAACCATGACTGATGATCATTTGGATTCCTGCTTGAGACTAGCTACCAGCAGCTACTGTCCAGATTATGCAACCCTGGCTGATTCAGTGCAAGTCATCAGAGTAATGTAGGTACCCGAAATGTATTGTGCTGTGGAGGGTTTATTATTCTATTATTGAAAATCATCCATGGTATTTAAAAAATAAAATGAATAAGCTACAAAGCAAAACAAAAAAATACAATATCTATATTTATTTTTAATTGTGTCAAAATAATGAGGAGGATTTGGGTTTTTTGGGGGGTTGGTAGATCATGTCGAGCTGGTCATTTAAATGTAGCTCGCAAGCCAAAAAAGCATGAGCACCCCTGATCTAGAGTCTCTAGACTAGGATTTATGCAAGGATCCTGTTTGTGGACTTCAGCTCGGCATTCAACACCATCATCCCAGACATCCTTCACTCCAAACTCACCCAGCTCACTGTACCAGTCTCCATCTACCAGTTGATTACAAATTTCCTGACAGACAGGAGGCAGCAGGTGAGGCTGGGGAACATCATATCCAGCACCCGGCAAATCAGCATTGGGGCTCCCCAGGGGTATGTGGTCTCCCCACTGCTCTTCTCCCTCTAAGCCAACGACCTCG
Source organism: Gadopsis marmoratus (assembly GCA_036023855.1). NCBI lineage: Eukaryota > Metazoa > Chordata > Actinopteri > Centrarchiformes > Percichthyidae > Gadopsis > Gadopsis marmoratus. The sequence goes on from JAVQJF010003174.1 coordinate 6,254, forward strand.
GGAGACCCGTCTGTTCAACTCCTTAAATTTGCAGATGACACAACGGTCATCGGCCTCATACAGAACGGAGATGAGTCTGCATATACACGGGTGGTTGAACAGCTGGCTCTTTGGTGCGGTCAGAACAACCTGGTACTAAACTCTAAATAAACTGAGATGACCCCCAACACTGCTACCCATCACCATACTGAACAGCCCTGTGTCTGCTGTGGAATCCCTCAAGTTTCTGGGAACCACAATCTCACAGGACCTGAAATGGACGTCTAACATCGATTCCATCATCAAGGAGGCCCAGCAAAGGATGTATTTCCTGTGCCAGCTCATGAAGCTCAACTTGTCTAAGGAGTTGCTGCCATTATCCAGTCTGTTGTCTGTACATCCATCACTGTGTGGTTTGGATCAGCCACCAAACAGGACAGAAACAGACTACAACGGACAGTCAGGTCTGCAGAAAGAATCACTGGTGCCATCCTGCCATCCATTCAAGACTTACACATATATATATATATATCTCCAGGGTCAGGAATCGGGCAGGAACCATCTCTGCAGATCCACCACACCCTGGTCACAATCTGTGACAACCAGACCAGACACAAGAACAGTTGCTACCCACAAGCCGTCACTCTGATGAACAGTTACCATCAGTTATCAGTCACATGATATCAGGTCAATCCCTCATCTGTAAATTATCCTCACCATTGGTTAAATAAAAAGTGTTATACATGAATATATCATCGTCAATCACTATCTACTCACGCTGTGAATGCTGTAAATCTACCTCATGTATATGGAGTTCAACCTGTTATAATAGTCAAATTTACCCTCAGTCATCCCAGCACCCTTTGCACTATACGCCACTGCACTACTGCGAACTAATGTCACTGCTGTTGTTGTGAATATACTGTATAAATATAAATATATATATATATTCTTCTTTGTCATATTTGTAAATAGATGTGTACTCAGTAGGTAATTTTATTGTCTCTGTATAGTACTCTTAGAGCAAAGTTAAACCGGAGTCAAATTCCTCGTATTCTGATTCTGATACCTCTGCATTCTCTCTTTCAGCTGTTGCTTGCAGCTTTCTCTGGCAACAAGAGATGTTGGTGAGAAAACAAGAGGAAAGAGAAACAGCACTAAGTGCATATGGCATGTTTCATCTGTATGCTGTATGTTAGCCTACATTTCATGCCAGTTTTTCTCGCGCTAACACACCCCAGAAGCCTCATTTAAATTTATTGCAAATCCAATCCCATCCTGAGTGTCATAACAGATTAGTTATGCATGTGGTGTAGTATAGCTGGCCATGACTCTGTAATAAAGGTATTGTCAATCAATAGGTGACCAGCACACCTGGTGTTCCGTGATCATGGTGTGTGTGCACACTTTGGAATTTAAATATGGAGGATTTACAATGCCTAAAGAAAATAACTAATAAAAGTGAAATTCAATACACATTTTTATATTCATTTATTTTGTATGCAGGCATTTATTGTGTCATGATTAAATGAAAACATATGTTGAAAGGAAAATTACATTGCCTCAAATAACTGAATTATTTTTTTTATGTGAAATTAATTTTCCATGGCATATTAGTTTAAATCACAACACAGACCAAGGCCGGCTCTAGCGAGGGGCAAGGATGGGCAGTGCCCACCCAAACGAACGTCTTGCCCACCCAATCAAAAACTCAGATTTTTTTTTTTTTATGTCACACAGAATGCATACATTTCGGTACTGTTTCGAACTTGCACTCTGATTGGGTGGGCAGCCTACAGCCCACCTACAAAGTCGCGCAATTCCCCTTACGGTGGTTTTGCTAGAAGGTTTCTGTCAGTCCGGGGGGAGACAAGTGCCGCTAGCGAAGCTTAGTTTGACCTACTTGCACAGATCATCGCACAGCAAGTGATCATATTAATCGATCATCGCACCATGTGAGAGTTCCTTCTCCACACGGCACGAGCTCTAACCCCCTTTCATCGCACCATGTCGCATGAAAGGAAGAGGAACTTAGTGATTTTGGGCCATGAAACATCGATCACAAATAGCTTAGACATGGATGAGTTTGTTAACAGGAGACTGATGTTATAAATAGATAAATGAGGGGTAAAGAATTGTTTAGGCAAAAAAGAGAAAAAATATAGTTTTATAACATGTTCTGACTTTGCACAGTTGAATTATATGTATATAGTTACATTGAAGTTTGAGTATAGAATTGATTCGTTTATTCAGTGTTTCCTTTGTCACGTTTCATTTTGAATAACACTAAACCTTCACTAAGGAGTGAAAAAAAGAATGTGTTTTACATGTTGTTCTGATTTTGCATTGTTGAATTCTATGTATTTCAGTCAGGACAACTTACGATATGTTTATAATCTACACAAACAATGTCCTGCAATATCCTACATGGTAATACATTGAAGTATAGCATCAAGGGTCTGCTGCTCTGATTGCTTGCCCACACGGGGTCTTATACAAATGCTAAGTGAACAACCATTGGTAGAGAGCTGGTATCTCAGAATCCCCCATCAGATACTGTGCAACAGACCATAGGTGGAACTGGGTACAGGTTTGAGTATAGGATTGTTTAGTTGATTCAGTTGTTTTCTTTGGCACTTTTTAGTTTGAGTTTGAATAACAGAACCTTCACTATGTATAGATACATTGGACTTTTTATGATGCACAACATAAGTTTTCTTTGGCACTTTTCAGTAAGAGTTTGAATAAAACTACCTTTTATGTTTGTAAACATGGGGTTTGATGAGACCTCAGATTTTTCAAATGTTTTATTGAATGGTAAACAAACCTGCCCTCCTGAATGAAATCATAGGGTAGTTAGCAAACTTAGAAATGCCTGCTTCACTACCTCCCAATCTGTTTTCTGGTCAGGAATTTGAACCGGCAACTTTCGGCCTAGTTGCCCACCCATTATTTCTACCTGCCCACCAAATATAGCAGGCTAGAACCGGCACTGTTGTAGAGGTTGTAATAAACCAGTGTTACGTTGCAGTAAAAGCCCGGTTTTGTCATATTTCTTCGCACCCACACCTGCCTGACTCTGCCAGTCAACGATCCCGGCCTCCCCAGACATCACAATGTCCTGATCACAGATCTTACTGTAATGTTATTTGGCATGTAATTAATGTTAAAAAGTGATTTATTTGACAGAACACCATATGGAAAATACATGTACTCCTTCCCCAACACAATGCAATACTACTCAACAGAAAAAGCCAAGTAAAACAGTAATTTTATCAGCTGTAAAGTGGTCTTACCCCTTCAAATGTTGATGTGGGAATGAGGCCGGAACTCTGTGGCCCTGCAGACAATGTGAACTGTCCATTATAGTGTCACAACTTCAAAGAACAGAACATCAGGAATCTGAATCTACAATTCTCAATTCTGATTGTTGTTTTGTTTTTTTAAGTCAACACTCTCAATTACTTAGCCAACCCAAGCTTAAAATCTGTTTAAAACTGAACATGTTTTTTTTTTTAAATATAATCAATCTAAATTTTAATGCTGACAAAATAAGTCCTCATCTATGTAAAAATCAGTGTAAATAATCACTGAAAGTGATTGCTGCATGAAAACAAATGACTATTATTACAGAAAAAAAATCTGGATGTTTTATTTAAGGTGTGTTTTCTGATATCACCCACCATACTTTTGTTTATATCTTAGGTTTTATCTTTCACAAAGATCCAGATGATTGGATAGCAAGCTAACATAACAGTGTTAGTTAGCTTAAGAATTGATAAGCAGAGGAGCTAACCTAACTAAGAAACCAGTGTAACTGATTAAGTGCGCTTATTTAAAATATAAACAAAAGTCCAATGATGGGTGATATAAATTTAAATGGCCAGGGTAATTTATCTAAGTCATAAACAACATTTTTCTCCATTTTACAGGCAGCAAACTTGAACACCAACATACTGTTGGTCATAGCAGCTGCACTAGATAATGCTAAACTAAATAAGACTAAATAATCAAAGAAAGTTCAAATCAAATCACACATCCTACAAGGGCCTACTTACAATGTGTACAGCTGTAGCAATTAGAGTTATGTTGTCTTCTCTAGCTGCTCTCTCCAGTGCCGTGATGTGTTTGGTTACTTTGATTCAGTGGGATACTTGGAAAAACTCTAAACTCTATAATTCTTCAATGTGTCTGTACTTGATAGAAAACCCCAGACGTGCTGTAGGGTCCCATTGCAAGGAATAGAATAATGGACTAATACTAATGGCAATAAATGTATAAAAATTCTAGCGTGATGGCCGCATCCACAGCCACACCAACTATGAGCTACGGTAACCCCATGCCCACACACATTACTTAGTGTATCATATTTTACAGTTAAAATAATAACACCTCACACTTGGATAATAGTATACTCATGGTTTATTTTCATGTTTTTAGGTTGCAGTAATTGGTTGTTAGTACTT
>JAVQJF010003180.1:0-15284 GCA_036023855.1 Gadopsis marmoratus
TGGTAAATGGACTCTTTCTTATATAGCGCTTTTCAACCGAAACGGTTCCCAAAGCGCTGTACCAGTAATCTAAGTTTTGAACAGTAGTCTAATTCACCCACGATGCTGTTTGATCACATCTTTTTTGTAACACTGATTAACACTGTCCTCACAGAAGAACACGGTGTTGTCCGATGGCACAGTCACTCAAGTAAAGTGCACTACAATGATGACCTACGTGTGTGTGTGTGTGTCTGTCTGTCTGTCTGTCACATCCTCACCTCAGCGAGAGCAACTGGAGGTGTCGGCCAGCTCTTGTCCAGGACATTCTTGGGCAGGTTCCTGCACAGCTTCATGAGGAAGGAGTAGCGCACATAATCCAGGAAATACTCATTCTCTGGACAGCGTTCCCTGTGACGGTAGATGAAGCCTTTGATGAACCTGAGGATGGAACAAAAAAAAAAAAAAAAAGGGGAAACGGAAATCATAAGACTTTACAAAATCCATATATACTATGCTCATTTTAAAATCCCATGTTAGCACACATTTGCTCTCTGAGTAATATGTATTTTGCCATATGCTGGTGTGGTCCTGTATGGTCTGTACCTGCGGATAGTATCAGCAGCCTGTCGCCTGCGCAGGGCCCTCCTCCTGGCCAGGATCCCTCTCCACCATGCCTGAATGGCAATAGCTGCAAGGCACATTACATACATGATCACAAACAAATAAATTTCACCTTACAAAGAAATCGTTACTGTAGCTGGTAAACAGAAGTAAAATGTTAAAATGACTGAGTGAGTTGCCTCACCTGAGGTTCTGAGTTTTTGGTACTTGGACTTCTGGCTGTAGCCTCTCCATCCTGCCTGCAGCTTGGTGGCTGACAAAAAGAGAAAGGAGACAAATGGTTTAACTCTGTGGAGCTGAATTAGAAATACTAGTTACAAACCATCAGTTGTGTCAGAGGCTCTCACCAAGACTGTGTTTCCTGGTCTCTAGTGCATCCTCTGTGGCAAACAAGGTCTTTGGGAAACGGATGAAGATTTTGGATCTAAAAGGTTTTAATGGAGTTTAAAGTAAAAACTTGCATTCAATAAAATTAACTTGATAAAACATTACAACTCCTAGTGTTTTACAAACATACTTAATTGCAGATCAGAGATGAAAAAAAGCAAAGGGAAAATTACAAATATCATAAAAAGAAACAAAAGGAAAAATACATTTCCTTTACAAAATGTAAAAAAGAAAAAATGCATGTTTAAAAAGAGAAAAAAGAGGGTTAACACTACTTCTTAGGCTTGTACAAACTGATCCGAGACATCTCTTTGACTCATTTGAAAGTGTACATTTTGGGATCTGTGTTGCTGACCTGCCCAGTTTGTACTCCTCCGGCTTGTATCCCAGGTGTTTGACCAGTGTGGCCACTCCATCAGACAGTTTCCCCTGCCAGTTAGGCCATGTGTCTGGACACAGGGACTTATACCTGAACAGACACAAAACACAAGTAAATACTAGAGTACTGGGGTCAGGAATAAAGCCCCAAGGCTAGAAATAACACCCCCCCTTTACATAGCTCATTGACCGGTCTGTGAGAGGTTCACCACATTACATAAAGACAGGAACCCTGTAAAAAAAAGTATAATACCTGCTGCAGGTATTATACTTTTTTGTAGGGATTGTAGGGGTTCATTAATATTTAGGTCAGAGGAATATTTCACTTTCACTCTCAAAAATGTGTTAACAGGCACAAATCAACACTTTACAGCATGGCTCTGAATGTCTAGCTTGGACAATTTGACTGAATTGAGAGAATCATATTGCTTGTGTACATACAGGGGACATATACTAGATTGTATTCTTGAAGCACTGCTTCCATGTGATTGCGCCTTTCTGATAAAACAAAACAAGCAAAAGACAAGTAGCTGATTACCTCTGTAGGAAGACCTCGTAGCGGCGTCTGTAAGCAAAGCCGGCTCTCCTCACCCTCAGATTCTCCATCAGCCCCAGGTACTTGACCTGATGACGGATCAACACCTCGTCAAATCGAACTGGAGCGGGAAGGGTGGGGGAGATAGACAACAGAGTCAAACAAGTGAGAAAAATGTAAAGTCTGTTGAACAAAATGAACCAGAGAAAACCAGTAAATGCTAATCAACAGCAGTAGGAGTGACAAAGGACAGAGAAACAGTGTTAAACTAACAAAAGGCCAACTGTGGAAAGAAACAAAGGCCGGCCCGATATACTGACAACCACACGGAGAGTTACACTGTGGCCTCTCACGCAGCTGAAAACAAACTTGTTTGTTGGTTGGAATTAACAAAAAGTACAGGATTAACGTGTTTCTGGGAAAACATTTGCTTGGTGAAGCTGCTTAGCTGCTTCAACTGTGTTTACAAGAGTTGTTACATGAAACTGGGAAATTTAAACCATTGATAACTATTGTACGTAGTGTATGGAACCAAATAAAAGCCATTATGATTTGAATCAAATGAATGTCATTTCACGTCATGCAAACTGGATTGGTCAAATTCAGACACCAAATTCAAACTTGAATATCGGGGCTATGAGGGATAATTAAGTAAGCATGAATGGAATCAATCAGACCTCTGTGCTACCAGGTTGTGTTCTTCCACTTCAGTCTAATGTGCGTTAAATACAAGACCAAACCACTTCACCTGATTTTTTCTATCACGATTCGACTAATTGAATTGAAGCTAATTAATTAACATAATTTTTGAATGTCAGACACTTGAAGTTGAAATCACAAACCACATAAATTCAGCTTTTCAAAGTAAAAACATTTTAATACTATGAATTCAGTGATATTTCAATTTCAACATGAAGTATTAAACAGTGATTCAAATTCACAATCACATATCCAGTTGCCTATGAGATCCTAATTGTTAAAGCTATTATTTGCTTCCATATTAGCTTGTGCTGAATGAACTGTGCGTTACAAAACATAGACCTAAAATCATTGATGGAAATGTCGAACCATGGCTTAAGCAGGACTACATGGCTGAAAGTTCAATGTTCAGTCTTTTCACTCCCAATGTCAAGTTCAGTTACTTTTATTGACAAATATTAATGTTAGCCCACACATATTTCTTCCATCATGGAAAACGGAAAATAAACGTGTGTGTTGTCCGTAAAATGATTCGATAACAAAAGATACTGGATTGAGAGTGTACTGAAGAGTACACTCAGGATGGCCGAAAGGCATGGAATCATTTTTATTTGTGATGTAATGCTCACAAGGATTTCTGATTAAGGAGTTTTTGGTTTGAACTCCACATTTGACACTTTTTGTACTCTGTCACTCACTACTTGTGATTGGAGTTTGCTATGATGAGTCAGCTTCAGCCTGATAACTCATATATTTGAAAAGATACTCTAAGTATATATCTGCATTCCATACTAAGCAAAAAAAAAGACTTGATTTCATACCTGCTTGCTTGGAGTCATTGGGCTTGATGCAGCGGACGTACGACGGCTCCTTCGACATGAGGATCTCCATGAGTTTTGCCAGACTTGCTTTGAACTGGGTGGCTGCCTGGAGGGGCAGACGCAGACAAACAGATGAAAGCTGGTTAGGAAGGGATGAAGAGGTGAAGGTATGAGGACAAGGCTTTCCGAAGGAAAGACTTAACAGAAAGTAGAAACAGAAGAGAAGAGTGTGTATGCCCGCAGACAGAGATGGTGACCTAAGAAGAGCTACGCAAGCAGAGGGGTGGCTGATGTGACCGGCAGTCCAGTAGAGACTGAACACTGGGCGAATGTGAAGGACTGGGACTCCAGCTTGCCAGCCCTGACAGTACCCTGTTCAAGTGTGTGTGTGTGTGTGTGTGTGTGTGTGTGTGTGTGTGTGTGAAGGGCATACAAGTGTCAGGGCATTCCTCAATGACTGGGAGGCCGCAGACAATCCGCATCAGACCGCCCACTCATCACCAGAAAGAGAAAACACACCACTGTTTGTTTTGCTGTGGGAAAGTATGTTGGGATGCGTGACAGTATGATTTAGAAGAGTGTGGAAGACAGGCAGAGAGGAAAAATACACACACACAAACAAGGTATCTCACCGTTTCTGGGCGTTTCTTGTCACTCAGCTCCTCCCTGTCAAAACACTGGGTCAGGATCTTGTTCTCCGACATAGACATGACCTGCAAACGTAAAGGACATTGTTTTAAACCCTGGATGGGGCAAATGCTGTACAACCTCACACTAAGGAAGTGAAAAACTTTGCTGCTTTGCCTTATAATCCTCCCAATTAATTTTCTTCCTCTTGATTTTAAACTCAGTCTCACCTCTTTTAGGTTCCTGAAGAGCAAGTCGTTGTTCTTGTCCAAAAATCCTGAGTGAGAGATTTGTAAATTAGATTTTTACACTTGATGGCTACATACACATGGTGCTAAAAGACTGAGGCTAAAGTTAACATGGACCCAGGACCGGCTTCCACTCAGTGGGGAAATTCTACACGGTGGATGTGCTTGTCGTGAACAAGGCTTTTTTATTTTGACATAACCTGTAACCCCACACAGTAATGTAGTCTGAAACTCGCAGCAGCAGACTGGTGAGTAAACCATGCCTCTGTTGTTGTAGTGATGAAATTAAGAGTTGGAGAATGTACAGTACATTATGCTTAATGTATCATGACCAATTAGAGTTCAGGTAACTCTCATCAGGCCTTTAATTAGCAACTGGCCTTTGTTTGTTTTTACTTGAGAACACAGGTTTGTTTAACTGCCTTCACATAGCGACAAAGGTACAAAATCAGGTTGTTGTGGTCTGAAGAGGTGTTATATTATATAACAATTGGTATTGGTATTTAGTGCTGCCAATTAGTTTTACACGCCTGACCTTCATGCCAAATCCACTACTACACCAAACATCTGTGGACTTGAGGTCACACTGGCCTTGTTGACAGAAGCAGTGCATGCATACACACACATACCGTTGACATTGTAGTTGACCTCTCCAGCGTAGTGCAGCAGTCTGAATTCGTCACGGCCCATTACCTTCCGGGTCTTTGCATCAGCCAGCTTGTGACTGCAGGGAAACAAACGAACAAACGAACGAACGAACGAACGCGCACGCACACACACGCACACACACACACACACACACATAGTATGGATATATGAGTAAATGGACTGGACACATATTCAATAGTTCAGTCTGGTACCGCAAGCCAGGCAAGAGCCGGATTTTTAAGTAGTGTAACACCAAACTACTGCAAATATTTATGGTTTCGTTGCAGGACACAAAAAACAGGAACCAAACTAACGTGACAAAGTGTGGGTGTCCTCCCACAGTGTCCTCCAGCTTCTCTAGGAAGGTGAAATCACTGGCGTCTCCAGGTCTCAGACACTCCTCATCCTGTGATAGGAAGACAAAAAGAGCAGTGATACAAAAAGAGCAGTGATAAGTCATTGTCTTACACAAACAAAAAACTATTCCAGGTCTATGTCCCCTTATCATTAACATTGTTTGCACCAATGGCTATCTGTAGTGCGAGCAAATCTATTCATTCATTATTTATTATTCAGATAATACCAGTTTTGCTTCTCAGTGACTGAGCATTAAAGGAATTGAAGGATTAAAGGACAAGTCTCCAGAGATTCCCCCCCCCCCAACATGTTGAACTACTCTAATGTGACAACTTATCTTCCCACAAGTTCTTTGGGTGTTTTATATTTCGCAGAAATCCACTCGCACAATGAATTTATTAAGTGAGCTTTCTTTCGAAATAAAATCTTCAGCTTCAAATCCTCTTAAGCAGAGGCAGGGCACATTGTGACTCTCCTCCTCACCAGAATGGAGATGATGCCTTTGAACTTCTCCTCCACCAGGTCACAGATGATCTTGTTGTTGAAGTACTGCACTGGCTCCCACTGCAAAGACACCATTTCGGTTAGAGATCAGGAAAAAATGACTAGACACGCAAACATTAGTTGACCTTGCCTGACATGAATGAACATAATTAAATTGTTTTTCTCACTGTCTGAACTTAAAAAACTACTGGGACATACATTTATCAGTCTAAACCTGATACAATTACAACTATTCTAAGCAATTTAATGACCATAAAGTCAATCATTTGCAGAATCTCAGGAATCCTGGCACACACGCACGCTGCTCACCCACTTGTATGTGAACGCACACACGAACACAAAGCTCCACAGGCTGAGTGCAGCAGCGTTAGGTTACGTTTGCACTAACAGTCACATAATTTCCACAGAGATGACCGAGTGCGGCCCACGGCCCTGATCTCAGATGATAATGGCCTCTTTGAGAGGTGAGTCCAATTTCTCCCACAACCTGCTCTCTGACTACTGACCAGTGCATTTAGATTAGACTGAACAGAAGAGTTCCTTGTTCCAAAGAAGCAAAACATAAATGCAATGAATATAAATGGGGACAAGACAAAAGGGAGCCACCAAAAAGAAGATTCAAGAGAGAGATGTTGAATTAAATATCATCTTTCAATGCAGGCCTCTTTGACACATAATTATGAATAAATAAAATTCACTACAAGTCTAACAATAACAGGGTTAAAGGCTTAATTTCTCATGGTGCAGCTTCTTCTAAAAACATGTGCACTTTCTCTTAATCACTTTAAGAACAAGCCTCAGTGAAACAGCAAAGTGATAAATTAAATGACCAGTTTTACATTGAAAAACACAACTGCAACCACATACATTAAGAGCTTTTTGCGAAGCCTGAACCCTGGCTAAGGGAGGAGAAATGGGACTGACTGAACCAGAGAAAGAAAGTACAATAAAAGCAAGACCGCTAAGGAAAGTAGCAACAGTCTTTTCACAAAAACCCATATAGAGAATCCAAGTTTAAATGCAGTTCAAGCACATGAACATCTGGAATAAGCAATGGCGGCTGGTGGGTGGAGGGGGTTACTGACTGTGATGCCTTCAGCCTCGTACTCCTCCTGCTCGGACTTGAGGGTGAGCTCAATGAAGAGCTGCTGCAGCTTCTCGTTACAGTAGTTGATACAGAACTGCTCGAAGCTGCAACACACAATAATGACACACACAGGCTGAATGAAAATAAACAAGGCACAGAGTCATAGACATGTTATTGGTTTTCTTACAAGTTCATATTATTTTGGTGGTGGGTGACTTTTAACTAAAGGCTAATATTACCCAGATACAGTGGTCTTACCATATATAAACACGGGTTATATAAAAACTGTGCAGGTTTAGGTCGGAGGCTAATAATTGACCATACAAAGAGGTTTGACAAGATACATTTACTGAGAGTTTCTGGAGCTTTCAGCAGCATCTGGAGTTTACTCTAGCAGCTGCTTAAGGGCACGAACGCAGCTGAAAGCTCTGGAAAATTCCAGAAAGTTGACCATGCGCAAAGATTATTTATTTTTAATCTGTGTGGGAAGTTGAGTGTTTGTTTTGTTCCGTTACTATAAAGTTTAGATGGATATGTAGATGTTGAGCAAATCTCGTGAATATAAGAGATGAACAAAGGACCGGTGTGTTAGATGTCTGTTCTAAACTGTTGCTCGCTTCTAAAGAGCCACGGTTTAAATTCAGCATAAACAAAAAACATAAATGCTGTACCTGTTGTGCTGGAAGACCTCAAATCCATAGATGTCCAGCAGACCTATGACAGAGTAATTCTTGTAGGAGTCATCCTGTTAAGAGAAACAGAACAAAACTCATCTTCGTATTGTTTGGAAAGGGAAAATGCTCATACACTTACACTAAAGATGTAGTTAAAGATGAAGATAAATCAAAATGAATTAAGATTCTAATTAAAGATCAAGAGATAAGAATTAAAAAGAAATAAAATGTGCATTAAAATAAAATTTTATTTCACTCCATGTTGACTGATTTTCAATAGAGAATGTACTTTGAGAATAATATTAGTGTACACTTAGTATATTGGTCTAACCCCAGTATGTAATAACTGACACAGTAATGAAATCCTAAGCAAGAATAAGATATTACTGAAATTATATTTTAGAATATTGGGTAATGGTCACCTTGTGAAATTGTGCATGTCCACAAGGTGGAGCTGTGCAGTAATAGTTTAAATGGTCAACATGCTCTGCACTACAGTGTTGGATAATGTCTGGATTTAGTTTGAGAAATGTAGTGCGAGTGATTTAATGTCAGTAACATAAGATGAAGTGAAAATGTGTCAAAAGTTTCAATCCTTTAGTGGAAATCTGCCAGCTGTGCAGTCATACCAGGTGTCACTGCAGTGCCTAGGTTGCATACCGTGTATGCCAGCGAAGCGTTGATCTTGTTCACCAGCCACGTGAAGGTGCGTCCATACACCGCCTTGGACAAAGCATCCCGAGCTGATGACGCTTGCTCTAGGTTCAGTGGGCTCATCAACTGATTAAGAAAACACACACACACACACACGGGCAGGCAGGCAGGAAGGAGGGAGGGAGGCCAAGTAGAGACAGGCACAGACAAACAATAACAGAATTACAAAGAGTTCAGCAGGGACAGTTAGACAAGTTACAACATAATTACATTGGACCAGACCAGACATTACACAGACAGGAAAGCTTTGTATACAAGTGTTTATCACACACTCGGGCCACAATGAGAGTGTGGATCCAAACCTACCTCCTCTCCCTTGGCAATTATCTTCTTGTGTGTGAGGGCCTCTGTCAGCAATGTCCCATTCACTCCTAACAACTGGAGAAGCACAACAACATTAGCACACATCACAGCAGTCACACCAGTGACAAATAACAACAGTAATAAGAAGGCGTCATGCCAGTCAGCAGCAGTCGCATCCTGGGTATGATATCGGTTGATTATGTCTGATGAAGTGTAATTGGAAAATTGAGGCAGGAAGGAATGGGAGGTGTTTCTAAAAAAAGTGTGCAGACTAGTGAAATGGACACGTCTTCACCAGGATTTGGAGGATATATGGATATGTGAATTCTAAAGAAAGTGTGTGAATGAAGAATCTCACATTTATCAAACGCCTCAGAGTTTGAAATCAGTCCTACCTGACTAAGAATTTTCAATATTACACATTTGTGGTTGTATTTTTAGGAGTAGGAGGACTAAAGGCTACCTCATCAAAATACCTACTATTTCCAATGTGTGCATACATACATTTTCAAGCCATATTTTATAATATGGGAAATATTGTGATAATTAAACTATGTATATACTGTCTTTTTGCATGATATTTTTGCATATACAATTTGTTAAATCGTTTGCTGTACCTAGGTCAGTGTAGTATGTATGATACATACCGAGTCAGCTATAACATCTGAACACAGTTAACAAGCAAACAGAAGTTATCTAAAAGCCATAGATAAAGGTTTGAAATATTTAGCTAAAAGTATTGAATAAATGGTTGTAACAGAAAGCTAACAGTAATGGATAACCAGTTGAAAAGGTTAGCCAAAGATAATGGGTAAACAATTAGAAATAGTTTGATGTAAGTAATCAATAAATGGTAAAAATAGATATGTAAAATAATTGGGATAAACGGTTGAAGCACACAGCTTGTGTTAGTGGTAGTCTTGACTGAACCAACCTAAACGTTAGTCCATCAGACAAAAAAGGTTGGTAACCACTGACCTAGTTATTTCCCTTTCTACATAACACCTAAGATGCTGGTTTCTGCATTTCCAGTTTTACACTTCAAACAGTGATGGGGTCAATCTCTCCTAAACGTAGTCCCTTCCCTTGCTGAGAGTAAGTGAAGGAAGTCCCATAAATAACCGCACTTTCAGTGCTATTCCTAAGAGGAATTCTGAGATATACTTGATAAATACGGGCTCAGACGTCTTTAAAAAAAATCACGTGGCCTGTTAGGAATGTTTATGAACCTGCTCATTGCAGCATCTTACCCTGGCCAGGTACTTTATCTGTGTATCTGAAGTGATGCAGACGTTGCCTTCTTCCCCGCCATACTGCACATTCCCCAGGTGGAGCACACTGGCGATTATGTTCAACAACTCCTACGCAGAGAAAACACAGAGAGGGAGGGGAAGGAAAAATAAGGACAAGAAAGAAAAATATGGGAAGGAATATGAAGGATAAATAGTTAGACAGAGGTGGAGAGTGGGGACAGAGAAGGATATTCAGGAGGAGGGAGAGAACAGAGGTAAAGAGATGAGAGGCTGCAGCATGATAAGATTATACAGATCTGAATTTACTGCCAACGATATATTCATGAGCGCCATGGCATATAAGGTTAGGTCTCATTAAAACAGGGTTAAGAATTGAACAGGGGGGAGAGAATTGAACAGGAAACAAGACATGCTCACCAAGAAACACACAGCACTGCACACACTCACTCACACCTGCTCTTCACTCTATAAGCAGTGTGAGATCTAAAAAGCTCTGGCAGTAAGCCCAGACTCATGAACATGGAGGAAGACTCCCACACTAAGAACAACTAAGTTCTCACCATATAATAACACACACACAGCTATGTCTAACAAACACTTTCAAATACAAACATCCACAGTGCAAGTCTGAAACAGAAACAGCCTCAGTCCCCTCAGGAGCATGGAGTACTTTACTCTTCATAGTAAAGACACAAAGTGAGGGTTGTGATGTTTATTAAAGTTTTTTTTGTTTCCAGAATTTTGTAGTCAAAGAAGTGAAAGCCATACAGCCACCACTTTGTGTGACAACAGCCTTGGTCCTTACCTCCACCTCATCCTTTTTGAAGCCAATCACAGTCAAGGCTTTCCTCACCAGCTTCCAATCATTGCGATCGTTGATGGAGCTGACTTTGGGACAGTTACCCTATAGATAACACACACACACAATAAAAACCTGAATCATTCTGAAGACATATGTATCAACTATGTCAGCTTTTAATTTTTTAGTTTGGAGCATGTGCAGCAAAATCCATAAAGCAGCTGATATGTAAATATGTGTTTTACATGTGAAGTAAACACCTTTTCGCACACACACACGAGGTGTTTTTACTCAGTAGCTGTTGGTGTGTGTGTTCATTGACGGGAGGGTTCAGCTAGTACCATAAACCAGATTGGCCCCATGAGGGAAGATCCTCAGAGTCCCCGACTGAGAGCCTATCAACAAGAACTCCCACTGGGAGGGAGGGACGGATGGACGGACACACACACACAGACCAATGAGTTATAACATAGAAAAAGAGACAGAGAGCGCAAGAGCGAGTGAGCGAACAACTTACTGCAACTTCCCTGCAGATAGTTTGAGATGGTTTATATTCATCCACAGGTTTCTCTCCAAAGCCAAAGGTTTGGCTGGTAAATGACTTTATTGAGACTTAACTATGAATTGGCATTGGCATTGCAGGTTTACCCATAAACAAAAAAAATTAATGTATACTTTACTGTTCATCTAAAATAAATCAATAATTACTCCTGGGTAGTTAAGCTATTGTAGTTCTATCAAGTTAATTCAAAACTTAACCCATGCATCGCAAAAGACAGAAACATAAACCTTGGTTGACTTTTCCTCAAGTGCCACTATGTTGACATTTGTGGGTTTGAGTGAAATGTCTCTACAGCTATTCGATGGGCTGCCATGAAATTGAGTCATTCATGTTCATGTGGTGTGAACGTGTGCCCCTAAATGTCTGTTCGTCTGCCCTGCGATTGACTGGCGACCGGTCCAGAGTGTTTCCCTGCCTCTCGCCCAAAATGTTAGTTGGGATTGGCTCCAGCCACCCCCCCCCCCGGGCCCCGGCGGGCTAAGCCGGCGGGTTAATGAATGAATGAATGAATGTTCCAACCAGGATCAATTGTAACAACTCTGGCAATTCTTTAATTTTTTATCTTGTTCCATCATCATGCTGGAGGGACTGGACAGGTCACTTATCGATTACAGGACTGACACAAATAACCATTCAGGAAGCTGCACTACCCAAAGAAAACCCACTCTTTACCAATTTTACTCATTACCCAACCCTACTGAACGATACCACATATCACTTTCTAATTTTTGCCGTTATTTTTTTTAACACAAGAAAAATAGAGCTGTGTGATTTTATCAAGGATCCATCTTTGGTTGGGTGAATCAGATGGTGCTGCCAAAATACACACTGCTGATACTGAGGGCTATTATCACATTAATGCAGCTAATAAATACTGATGCTGAATGAACTACATATTCACATTGGTCAGGTGCTGTTAGTACTTCACAGGTACAGAAATAAAGTTGCTAGGTGGGAGGTGCTGGTTCCGGTAGTATTTCTTCCCCATTGTGTATAATATAAGCATTTTTATTTTTCCTTTAAACAATATCCTCAATGTTACTTAACATAGAAACATGTGGCTCTCCCATGTGGTGTAACGATCATATAGGCTCATTATTGTCACCAGTTTAAATTATTTTAACTTTGTTTCTGAGAAATCCTGTTTTGTCTGTCATTTGCCATATCGGATGAGTCTAATACTACAATAGCCATGTTCCTTAGCTGCTGTTGCCATGGAAAAGAGGCCAGTCAGAGGCTCGAATCAGAGAGGTAGCTAATTCAAAATGCGTTGTTGTTACAGTTGAGAACAAAACACAAGGTCATAGTTGCTGAATTCCCTCACAATTGAACCAGTGAACTGATTTAAGCTGCAGATTGCATTTTCAGTTTTCGCAACACAATCATCTTTAGCTACCACCCACCATTAACGGCACATGTCACAGATTTTTCAGTTAATGGAATTGATCGTTCTTGCCAAAATGCACATTGGGAGTTGTAGTTAACATCTACCTCAAGGTTTTTGTGCATGCAGGCTTGTGCCTTTTTACCAAAGACCCGGTATTTTCTAACAGAGTTCTTACTGTTTTGTACTGATGGTTTAACTGGGAGAGTTAAGAGTAGAAGTGTTAGTCTAAGGGAAAAATAAATTGAATTTTTACTTCCGGAACCAAGGGATCCCAAAATAGCTCCTTCCAATTTGCAACTCTATGAAAGTACTAGATACTTACTTTGACCAGGAACTGGTACTGCTGAGGGTTCCTCTCTAGGCCCAGGTTTCTCAGCAGGTCCTCCTCCCCTCCTTCAATCAGCTGATAGAAAATGTGGAAGTTCCTCTCCCCGTGATTCTGGTGGACAACGCGGGATTTCTCCAGCAGGTAGTTGATGATGTGGCCTCCAACCGGGGCACCCTGCCGACGGGATAAGGGCCAGGGAGGGAGGAAGGAGGAAGGGCAGGAGGAGGAGAGGGTAAGGCTGGGGTACTGAGGTACCATGTAGGGTTGATATAACATGCAGGTCAACAGGGATTTTGTAGTACATAACTTATTTTGTGTACCCGCAAAAGAGGGATACAGGGGGAGGAGTGATGTTATTAATTATACTAAAAGAATCCATGTGAAAACACAGAGTTGTGACAGAAAACAGTATACTACTATGCAAAATAACAGAATCTGGATTTTCCTGTTGCTTGGTTTTCAAAACGTTGAGGTATCAATATTTTTGGCTCTTGCAACGATCTGCGATCAGAAAGAACTCTGAAGGAAGACTTGTTGGAGAGTGTTTACTCGGGCATAAAGTACCTGCAGTATAAATCTGATTGTCCTGCTCACCTTGAAGTCAAACTGAATGTCCATGTACTTGCCAAAGCGGCTCGAGTTGTCGTTACGCAACGTCTTGGCATTGCCAAAGGCCTGGAGAGAGGATAGAGTGGAATAAAGAAAGGATGGCAGATAAGGAGGTAGCAGTGAAAGAAACAGAGACCCAGCAGTATTTGTCTAGGACAGTAGCACAGATTATAGGGCATAGTATACACTTAAACACATCTGGAAAGCATCTGGCAGAGACATGCCAGTTATCAAAACAAGCACTTGTTGCACCTCTTTATTATCTTCATCCGCCAAAAGACTGGCTTTTAGCCGAACACAGAAACAATTGGCACTCTATTCTTAACAGTTTTGCATATATTTGCAAATATATGTGAACAAGAAATGCTCATGATGCTCAAACGTATCCTGTGTTTATCAAAATACATGTATTTGCATGTAAAGTTTGTTCAACCAATGTAGGTTTTTGAAAGCATAAGCAACGTGAATATGGAATACATTTGCATATAGATGCTCATGTATTAAACTCAGCCACAATTACCAAAAACCATACAAAAATTCACTGTTGTTTTTGATGACTCTTGTCAGGGTGGAGAAGCCTCTGAAGAAGGATTTAGACCATGGGACATTCAAGTGCTCTAGTCATAGTGGAGGTGAACAACACTGGTTGCAAGCGCCAAAATTTCAGTCCAAGGGCAGATAAATCAATAAACGCCACTAAAAACACTGGTTATTGACTGGATTTTACACTTATTCAACTTTAGGATGACAGATTTCTGCTCTAATCAAAAGATAATAAAACATTAATGATGGTATGACATGTAGTACTTATTTTGGCCGTAAAATATTAGACGTATAATAACATATATTTGCCTTATTCTTTATCAGCTCTTCATTTCAAACACTGCAGACAGGTTAGTATCTTACTTTTATATATAATAAATAAATAAAAGAGTCCCAAATTGATCAACAAGCCAACATACAGTATCTACTGTATCAAGGCCCATTTGTCAACAGGGCATCAACCAGCAGCCCATCACTCAACAGCATATTAAGTTCAGTTGTACCACATCCTGAAAAGCTCCCTGCTCACTGTGGTCCATGCCATGGCATCTCACCTCCAGCACAGGGTTGGACTGCAGCAGGCGGTCTTTGATGGTCTGCACCTGCTCACTGGCCGGACAAGTAAACGCGTAGTACTGCAGGATCTTCTTGGACGCCTCCGTCTTCCCAGCGCCGCTCTCCCCAGAGATGAGGATGCACTGGTCCTTCCTCTCTGTTCTCAAGGAACGGTACGAGTTGTCTGCCACTGCATAGCTGGAGGAGTGGAGGGAGGGAGAGGCATAATGAGGCAGATGTTTAGCAGAATGTAACTTCAGAAAACTGAACATATATGCATTACTGAGACAGGCCTCGAACTGTGAACACATTTGATGTAAAAATATTTTTCTCAAGGCCTATCTATAGTGGGGGAAAAAAAAAAACATGAATTATGCCAATATATGGATTTGGCCATTTGGTGATACAATTCAGATATAATGACATTTGTTTGATGTATCATTAATAAATAATGTATTTATTGGCTATAGGTAGACCTTAATGTTACCCTGTGGAGTTTCTGGAGCAAAGCTTTACATGTGGTTTCTTTGTTGCCAATGGTTTCACACTATTCCACTGACCTAGAGGTGGTGTAGGGTCTGACAATGGGTCCAAGGATTTCATCCTGACACCTAATGGCAGTCAAGGGTGCCGTTGTCTAGCCTGTAGAGGTCTGTGCGTCCC
>JAVQJF010003185.1:0-20064 GCA_036023855.1 Gadopsis marmoratus
AGGGGGGGGCTGGAGCCTATCCCAGCTAACATTTGGGCGAGAGGCAGGGAAACACCCTGGACTGGTCGCCAGTCAATCGCAGGGCAGACAAACAGACATTTAGGGGACACTCACACCACGTTCATACACCGATGGGGACACAGTTGCCATGCTGGCCTCCACCGGGGGCACACACACACACACACAGCCATCTTCAAAGACTGATGCTTGTACAAGACCTGAATAAATGAAGCATTAATACAGTACACTTCCCCCCCAATGGTTCCTTTTCTTTACGGCTCTGCACGCTGCATAAAAATCTAGGTCACCGGATGTGACGTCAGGGCCGTGCCTCCCGGGCCACCTGTAATCGGTTGTAATCCCTTAAATCCATGTTTGTGTCCTCTTAACGCTACGAATACACGATGCAATCTGAAATCTGAATATGTTCACATTTATTAAACATTATTAAAGCCAGATTAACATTATTCTGCCGCTGCGCAACACGCATTCACGTGTTCCCGAGAAGTGTTGTATTTTGAAAGGCATCCGGAACATGTAAGTCTCGCGCGCTTTACGCTGTTATATAACGCATTTTAGCAAGTAAAATGTGTCGCTAAAGTAGACTCAGGGAGGAACGTGTAACGTGTACTCATTTTAACATATCGACGTTTTATCTTAAAATAAACATTAATTTGAAGTTTTCGGCATTTAATACTGTAAAACCTGTTTTACTCTGACGCGCCGCACCGGAAGTGCTTTCCTAAGCACCGCGGACTTGACGCCACCGTAAACTGCTCAGATTCAGGCGGCGGAGCCACGAGCGTCTTCACCTGGGAAGGAGTCGATAAAACGGGGCGACGGTTGAGTTCGGAGAACACCGGGACGCCGCGTCTGCTCGCTGCTCCGCGATGGCGGCCGCCGTTTGCCCCGCGGGAGGCTTTAATCGGTGAAGGAGTAGAAGGTGAGACGCCGGAGCCACTGACACCAGCTAGCAGGCTAAGCTAGCAGGGGCATGTTTGTCGTTTCCTGTTTCCTGGAGGATCCAGTCCGTCCGCGTCTGGGACTTCAACACACTTTAGAGTAGTTTTGTAGGTTTAAATGTTCAAAGTTGAACCGTAGGAGTGTAGATGAGGGTGAAACACGAACTCTCTGTTTGTTTGCAGCTAAATGGGAAAGTACCTAAAACGCTGCGTCCGATCCGCTTTTCTGTTTTCTACTTGTTACCGAACGAAAGTCGCTTCGTCGTCGCTTTAATCTGTCAAATCATAGATTTTTAAGAAATGCAAATATTCTTGCACGTTGGAAACGTCTTCACGGCCTTAAATGAACGTGTTGTAATAATGTGATGGAGGCTTTGACTTTACATTTAGTCCGAAACACCCGACACACTGTTCATCCTGCTGAAGCTTCTCTGTATCCTTTAGTCCTAAAAGCTTCAGTGTGACGCATCAGGTTACTTTAATTAATCTGTTGTTCTAACGGATTGACTGGAGGAGCACGTTTGAAAAGTCTCGCACACAAATGCAAAGTGAGAAAGCCCCCGTCATTAAGGAGCTGGATTTATTCCACATCTGTCACATTTAGAAAAATATAGGTTCTGATTTAATTTCCATCTGATCGACTCAACAATCAGTTCTAAACAATCCACAATCCAGTTTTAAACAATTGTCAATCGATTACTTTGTGGTTTTTGGACTATTTCAGTCTCTTGTCGTGTTTCTAATGAAGGACTTGTTAGTTGGTGTGTTTTAAAGTCCAAGCAGAAGACGACCTCCAGCTGTGGTTTATAGCCGAGCATCAGAAAACGTCATGAGACCAAACACGAACGTAGAAGAGCAACACACAACAGATTCCATGTATCTGATACGTGTGATTGTCGGTCAGCCAGCAGCATCAGGACCTGCTGCTTCACCGTAACGAAATGTTAATATCGTGCTGGTGAAGGTTCGTGGGCTGCGTTAACAACTACTGACTTCTATTTTTGCTGTTGATTTAATGTGATGAGTTAAAAGAACGACCCGTCAGTCAGTTTCACAGAGTCCGCGGTGACGTCGCCGTCATGTCTTCTGTCCCAAAAAACCCAAAACGTTCAGTTTGCTGTGATAGAAAAGAGAGAAAAGCAGGAAATGGTCAGAGCGGAGAAGCTGGAGCCAGAATATCGACGACTGAAACCATTAATCAACACTTTGTTTCGGTTTATTGACTCGCTGTATCCGGCTCATCGGTGAACTTTGACCTCTCCTCTCGCAGGTGATTCGCTGCCTCCCCAGATGTGGCTGCTACCTCTGCTGAGACTCCTGTTCATGAACGGCGAGGATGCTGTGATTGGGCGGCTGTGGCTCGGCCTGGAGGGATGACAGGACTTTAGCAGACATGGAGACCGGGGAGACGCCATATTATAGTCCAGGTTCTCCACATTAGATCCACTCAGGATAAGACTAAATCCTATTTTTATATTTTTTTCTACTCGGAGCGGTTAGTTTGTTAGTAATCGCAAAGCCATACTCGTCGGCAGCAGACGTCGCGATGAGCTCGGAGGGCTTTCAGTACCGAGCGCTGTACGACTACAAGAAGGAGAGGGACGAGGACATCGACCTGCACGTTGGAGACATCCTGCTGGTCAGTAAAGGAGCGCTGCTGGCGCTCGGCTGCAGCAACGGCGCCGAAGAACGGCCGTCGGAGATCGGCTGGCTGCCGGGCTTCAACGAGACCACGCAGGTAGGACGCCACGGCGAGCGCTCAGACACAGCTGGGTCTGGACTGTGTGCGTTTGTCACTCGCCTGGTTGAGTCGCGTTACATGTCCAACAGTCTCACATTTCAAATCTACATTAATCTGAGCCTCTGTTTCACTCACTCCATTAAGTATGGACCTTTTTGGAGCTCCGGTGGGACGAAAATCATCTGGGAAACAAAGGAACCTGTTTCGCAGCTACAGGCAGTTTAAAGTTTTCGTGCCACCTGTTAGGAGAGGAAGCGACCACGAGCCGAGCGCTCTGTTCAGGAAACCATCCGATCTGTCGAGGGTCCAAAAGTCATGTTTTCGGGGGGAATGTCGGATCCTTTATTCAAATCTGCAAATGCTTTTTTTAAATGGCGTCTCTGTGGAGGCGTCACTACTGACTCTGTTATCGCTTCAAATGTCATGTTCTCCTCTCCTGCTCAGAAAGTGTTCTGCATGTTACCTGATATCATCTTTCTCAGACTGAATCCTCCCACCAGACATTTAAACTGCTTTATACAATTAAACACTAACAGATTACACTGATTATTTAACACATTGTCTCCTGATATTTTAACCTGTAAAAGCTTTGTTTTTAAATATTTCTATGACCAACATCTTAAAAGCCTGAAATATTCAGTTGATGAGGCTGCGAAACAGAAAAGCAGCAAATGTTTGTTTTTTAACTTGATAACTGATGAATCTCAGTTATTAATTTAGACATCAAATCTTTAAATTTTTGCAGGAAAGATCCACAGCTGAGAGTCCAGATGTTGTCAGGAGGCCGATACCAAATCAATATTTGAGAGCGATAGAAATGTTGTAACTGGTTCTTGAAGATCAGAATATTTAGTGTTTGGAACATTTATCAACATCAAACTCTAATCAGTCGTGACATTTTGGCATCAAAAGCACGTTCTGTCGCAGAGTTTTTGTCGGGTTTCGTCTCTAACTCGTCACTCTCTGGCCGACAGGAGAAGGGCGACTTCCCGGGGACGTACGTGGAGTTTGTCGGCAGAAGGAGGATGTCCCCGCCCACTCCGAAGCCCCGCCCACCCAGACCGCCGTCTGCGGCGTCCATTAGGACCGACTCCGAGTCGGAGGGTGAGTACGAACAGATCAGTCGGACTGATGGGGGGGGGGGACGACATTTTCCAGGTGTAGCTAACAGACTGATGCTGCCACCTTGAGTCTGGGAGCTTTGGAGGGGATTGATTTGCAGCATCGATCCAGGTGGTGTCCGTTCACTGCCTCCTTCATGACTTTTAAATATCTTATTCTAAATATTTCCTATTTCCAACATCATCAAGATCAGATTCAGTCATTATTGATCATTTTTCGTGCTTTGAGAGGTGAGACTGTGGCGGCTGGAAGCACAGACTCTGTAAACACATCTACTTGACGTTTCGTCCATATTGATAAAAGATGAATCGTCTATAAACTGCAGCACGTTGTAAATGCTGAAACGCTCGTTGGTGCCAAACAAAAAAAACTTTTTTTAAAGATTTCTGTACCTGACAAACCGTGACACACGTCATGAACTCTGCCCCTTCGTGGCCTCGTGCAGACCAGCTGTGGCTGTCCTGCTTCATCGATGCTTCGTCTGCTCGGAGACGTCCCGCCCTCATCGGAGGCCATTTTGACACAAAGCAACTTGTGTAGCAGAATGTGGCTAAATCTGAAAGCTCTGCAGGATTATGTAGCTGGTGTAGCTTAGCATGAGAAGGAACGCAGAGACAGAGCCACGGTATTGCAATGTATAATCCCCTGACGTGCTGAATGAACGCTAATGTTTTTAGCCAGCTGCAGGCTTCTTGTTAGCGTTTCGGCCCGTGTTTCCGGCGCAGTGTGAGGCGTCAGAATGGATCCACGCTAAACTATTTTAAAGTGTTGTAGCATCTTTAAGGTTGTTACAAACCATGTTCAGGTTGTCGCCCAAAGTCTGAACAGCTTTCATCGGGCTCAGTGTGACTCAGAGTCGAGTTTCCGTCAGCTGCTTCCTCAGCAACAGCTTTATGCACAACAACACACACAGTGAAATAAGTGGCGTTTCTTTGTACTTCGTGGTGAGTCTGAACTTAAACCACGAGATGGAAAACACATTATAGGAAACCTCAAACGGCGTCTGTAGAGAAAGGCTTAGTGCTGCTGGTGTTCAGTCAGGCCTGTGGTTGCTGACAGAACAGTTCTCAGCCTGACAGAACACAGGAAGTGTTGTGGTGAAGGCTGGCAGCCTGCTGCTTGTTGTTGCTACCTGAGCGCTCTGCTTCCTGCACCTTTCACTCCTTCATATTGTCACGTAAAGAGTTGTCTTTATGTTGGCCAACACACGGCCCTGCCGGACCCCCCTCGCGTTAATCACTGAACATGTCAGAATAAACACTCTGGGATGTTTCTGTCGCGCAGAGAGCCTTCTAACATTCAGTTCACCTCCACTGTGTCGATCACGTTGTGTTGACTGTGTTTGTCTTCAGGCTTCATGTTGCCAGACCTCCCAGAGCAGTTTGGACCCCCGGACACAGCCCCCCCCCTCCTCAGCAGACTGATGGAGGCCGTAGAGACCAAAGGTACCACACACAGCATCGCAGCTTGTTGCTATGGGGACGCTCAGGGCACCGTGGACGTCTTACAGGAACACGACAAGAGTTTGAGAACTTGAAATAAACACAGAAACTTTGTGAAAGGATGTGGAACACGTTTCCTGATCACTTCCTGTTGTTGAAGCCAGTTTTTCTAGTTGACAAACGCTTTTCATGTGATTGGTTCAAACACCAGCTGCCAGACTCTCCTGCTCTGCTGTCCCACAATCCTCTGCAGGCTGCGTCCTTGAACTCTCATTTACAGAAATCCTCCTCCTTATAAGGGCTGAGGGTTTGAACCAGAGTACTGAAATGTGCCGCTAGCATCTACGTCGTAAACCTGTCTAACATTAGATCTTTCATTTGGGCAAAGTTCTTCATTTATTGAACCGTTTTATCATCTGAACCTGACGGTTTTTATTATCCATTAATCTGGAGACAATCTTCTCAGTAATCGTTTTCTCTCCTGAATGTTAGGAAATGGTGATAAATGTCATTAGAATTTCCCAGAGCTCAAAGTGACGTCTCTAAATTCCTCGTTTTGTCCGAACATCAAACCAAGACCCAAAAATATTCATCTCAGAAAGAAACAGCCAGTTCTCACATTTGAGAAGCTTAACTTGAGAGGAGTTTTGATCAGAATAATTTTGTGCCGATGGACTAATCGTCCGAGCTCTGAATTTTAAAAAGGGTTAAACATGTTGAGACATTGAGAATGTTTAGTTTCAGTCTGAGCTTTTCAAACCCTCCTCAGCCGTCGGCGGCGCCAGCAGCTGTGTTTCTAATAAAAGTGAAATTAAGACGTCCAGAGAAGTACTTCACCATCAGCTGTTCGTGTATGTGAAGCTTGAGACCATGTGGTCCGTGTCGCTGCAGGTCTGGACTGTCCCGCTGTGTATCGCAGTCTGAGTGGAGGAGGTCTGGACACCCGGCAGCTGGCCGACACAGGTGAGGATCCGCCTTCTACTGTCGGACGTGTTGATGGAAGTATGTGTCTTAAACCGGACCACCGTGACTCTCCACCTGTAACTGCTGGGTCCAGGTCTTTCAGAGGATGGGTACCTGAGCCCACATCCCTTTTAACCTGAGGTGTGTTTGTTGTCAGACCTGGAGCAGCTGGAGGTGTCGTCCCTGTGTGACGGGGTGGTTCGGTTCCTGCAGGATCTCCCCGGTCCCGTCCTCCCCTCCACCCTGCAGGCCGACATGGTTCACGCCGTGCAAGGTGAGCTCAGACCCCCCCCCACACACACACAGCGATCCGTAACGTTGGGGTGTGTGCTGAACAGTTCTGTCCTCCTCTGTGCGTCTGCAGAGGTCCGGGACCTGGAGGAATGTGCCCAGGTTCTGCGGGGGGTGGCCAGCTCGCCAACCTGCCCGGCCCAGTACGGCCTGACCCTGCTCAGCGTGGTCCGGCACTTGGCCCGACTCTGTTTGAACGGCGCCAGGAACCAGCTCAGCCCCCGAAACCTGGCCGAGGGTTTCAGCCCGCTGCTGTTCAGACACACTGCAGGGTCAGTGCAAACACACACACACTTGTCTTTCTGTGCTTGTGAGGACACACACAGACATAATGCATTATGTTCTGTATCACCCAAACCCTTCCCTCAACCTCAAACTGGGCCTCACACAAATATCAATGCAGGCCCACACAGAGCTCACAGCAGCTGCAGAACAGGATCCTTTTTATTTCATCAAATAAAGGCATTAGTTTTCCTTTCTGTAACGTATTATCTGTACAGCTCATTCATGGATTTGTTCGTGCTCATTTATTAATACAAAAATGAATTTCAGTGGCTTTGATCCAAAAATTGGGGGGAAAAAACATTCTTTGTGTTATTGTGCAATAAGTCACGTTGTTGGAAGGAATATTTCAAGATAATCAGAATGTGATTCCAGTGGAAGTTAAACGATGTTCAGCTGTTGGTCACAAAGTTTTTGTTGTTTTGAATGTTAATCAAACTTTGACAAAAATAATTAAAGATGAACCTACAGCTGAACAAATAACAAAATAGATAACTGTAGGAAGTTAAACCAGAATACATAAATGCTGTAAAGGTTTAAGAGAATAAAATCCAGTAAGAAGTTAATTCTTTAGACTAAAGGCAGCTTTTCATCTTAAATAGCAGAAATTATTTACAGAATTCATGTCTGTTAATTACATTTCTCCTTCAAAATATCCACATTTACAGTGTAGTACTGCTACTACTCGTTGTAAATGAATGCAACCAGGTTCATAAATCAAACACTTGGTTTGGTGTTTCAGGAGAAGGTTAGAAAAGTTTGCGAAGATCTGTATTGATGGTGGCGTTTGATGCAGGGATCAGTATATGTGTGTATGTATGTATGTATGTATATATATATATATATATATATATATATATATATATATGTATTCATTCTGTCTCTGTATCTAAATCGTGTGTGGTGATGTTGAATCTGACTCTAATTCTCTGCTCCTGTTCAGGTCCGAGTCCAGTCTGGATCCTCTGGTTCAGGTCCTGGAGGTTCTGATAACTAGTGAGCTCAACATGAACCAGGCTGCACCAGGTGTGTGTGTGTGTGTGTGTGTGTGTGTTGTTCCATCCAGTATCACATGATGTGTTCGACGGGTATAAATGTTAAAGGCACATTTTCCTGCTGCGCCTACAGACACTTGAATTCATCCAGTCAGCTGTAAAAACAAACACTCAACGTGCCTTAATGATGAAGCCCAACAAGCTGAAGTGACTTGTTATAGGACAGATGTGACGGGGTCTCTGTGACGGGACCCTGACGGGGGCTGTAACAGGGCCGTGACGGGGTCTGACGGGGTCTGACGGGGGCAGTCCAGAGTCCTCGATTCTGACTTTCAGTTCCTCTAACAGCAATGACACCCCGTCACTATGGATCTGTGTCACTGTCACAAGCCACAGCTGTTGCTCAATCTGAAGGGTTAAAGGTCAGCTGTTCGTCACATGTCCCACCCACGTGAGGTCGAGGGACGGATCTGAAAATGATGAATTATTAGTAATTATCTTATTTGGACAAAGCTGTTGTTGCTTCTGCTTGTGATGCTATAAACTGAAACATGGCTGGATTTGAGAAGTTTAATAGAAAATGGTGTTAATATTCATCATTGTAAGGTATAAAACAAAGTGCTGGATTTTGGTTGCCATGGCGGTGGTACTGGGACATTAAAATGGCACCCAAAGCTTTTGATAATAGGGCTTCTTTTGTGGTTCTAGTTTCTCCAAGTTGTGCTTCTTCTGTCACGCTGTTAAACTCCATCTCATCATTATGTAGGGACCGAAATATCTCAACACATGTTTGTACAAACATTCGTGTTCCCCAGAGGATGGAACCTACTGCCTTTTCCTCTCGAACCACCAGGACCGTTATATAAAAATGCATCCACCTCCTGAGCTCGTTGTTACAGACGCTAATACAACCAGCCTCAGCTAAACTGTGTGTTCACTGCTAATTAGCATGCTAACAGGCTAAACTAAGATACTGATGTTAGCATTTAGCTCTTGGAGCAGCCTCACAGAGCAGCTGGCTGCAGACTAACTAACTAACAGCTAATTTAAAATGGACACGTGATTAATTCGGTCAGTGAGCAGCTACTTATTCAGTCATTCAGCGTCTGTTAGTCAGTCCTTCATTAATTGATCAGCCTGATCAATGTGTTGAGCAGCAGCTGAAGCGATGACATCATCCGTCCAGAGTGAAAGATGCAGCAGAGGAGAGGACGGGAGGGGAGGGGTGGTGTTGCCTCGGTGATATCACTGCCATCGCAGGATTGGCTGGGGGCCGCGGTGATGTCACACATCTCCAAGCTGCTCTCCTGAGCTTTGAACTGAGGCTGGTTTTCAGAGAGGGAGGCAGGCGGAGAGAAAGTTGCGTCGTTTTAAGTCTTTCACAGCGAAGGCGACTGCAGACGGCGGAGAAATGCAACACAGGTTGTTTCTCCAGGCGGTTAGTTTGTGTGCGGAGGTGAACGTGTGAACGCTGCAGAGGAAGAGGATATCCTGCAGATCTGTCATCGCAGCAGCAGGCTGTCTTTAAACTGGAGTAACAGAAGAGACGGAGAAATAGAGCTCAGTTAGAGAATGTAGTCCGGACCGGATTCCTTCGAGGTGACGTCGGTTTTTTCGAGGCAGCATCGTGGCGCCCGGCTGTGGGCAGGACATCATGACACAGATGGATCCGTGTCTGGTTTCACCTCTGAAGCGTCGTGGAGGTGGGTGAAGGCTTAGAGGCCGTCATGGAGCGAGAGCAGGGAGGCCGGGCCGAGTCCGAGCCGGTGAGAGGACGAGACCAGATCCTCTGCTACATCAACATGCAGAGTCCAGGTAGGAGCTCAGACCTGAACCTGGACCAACACCTGGTGGCAGGCTCAGCCATCATCGGTGTCCTGATTCATGTTGTAAAATGGCGTTTTGATCAGATTTTGATGGCGATTTAAATTCCATCATGGTGTTCTGCATGTTAGGGGTTTTATAACGGCTAACGGAGTTCGCTTCTCTAAAGACGGGCCAGGCTGCGCAGAGGAGGGTTTTAAAGTTGTCGCAGAGGAGCCAACGCTCGCACCTCCCAAATCTCACGTCATGCGGACCTGCGGTCAAGCAAGCTGATTGGTTGATCCAACATCCTGTCAGAGCTTGGGCGTAGTGCGCTCCCAGTGATCCTCGAGCAGAGCAGGAAACTAAATTCCTCCGTAACATCGGCGCCCATCTTGTCGTGGTCCCCTCCGTTTACGTTGATGAATCCAAATTCTTTCACCTTTTTTGTTTCACACACGCTTTTTCTTCTCATTTCTGTTCCCTGACTTTCTTTTCTGTTTTCTTTACGTTGTGGTTTGATAAACGTGATGCTGATTTCTAGTGGAGACGAACGTTTTACCGCCAAACTCTGCACCGTAAAACAAACGTGTCTGAACTCATTTTTTTATTATAAAAGCTAACTGCTAGCATCTGCTAGCAGTTAGCTTTTATGTTGTGTGTCGGTTTATTGCCGTCATGCGGCTGCTAAGTCGTATCCTTCCGCCACACCTCAGCAAGGAAACGATGATAAAAGGGGAATTTTGTTCTAAAAAGACGGCAGCTTGACTTGTAACGCAGAGAGTTGGTGCCTCTTCACATTAAAGCGGCTGTAATCCGTATCATCACGGTGACGCAAACACGACTCTGTGTCGAACGTCGTGTTGCTCTCTGACTGCTGGAGGTGAAATAAGCAGCTGTTTCATCCCAAAGTTCAGTAAGTCAGCTGTAAAGGCTTCTGCTGAAAACAATCCGTTGCTGCAGCTTTAACTCCGGCTCAACTTTAGACGATTTTGTCTGTCAGTTGTGTCATGACGCGATCGAATGCAGCCAACGATGAAACGCGTGACGCTCTGTTCGAGACCAATATCAGCATCTGAGTGTTCAGAAACTCTCATAACAACTTTCTCGGGCCAGTTTTAGTTTTAAGCATGTTTGATCAGGGTTCCTTAACATTCTGAAGGAGTCTTTGTCCAGATGTGCAAATGGAAAGGTACATTTAAACTGGTAGAACAGGTGACGCCATACTGATCTATAATAAAGAGCAATTTAAAGCCAATATTAGCGTATTAGCATGTTCATGTCGGGCGCTATGTAACGAGAGAAGGCCGGACAGATGGAATGCACGCTAATTTTCCACAATTCTTTTCCCGAATTTGATCCGGGTCATGTAAACAGGATATTCCGAATGTAGCATATTCAGATTAACACGTGTGATATGCAGATGTTGTTCAGGTTTGAGGAGCGTTGTGTGGACGTGTGTGTGTGTGTGTGTGCAGCTCATTCATGGCCTCTTCCTGTTCCTGTTGCTGCTCAGCTCTGTGCTGGAAACACAGCTGCTTTACAACATGATGGAAGACTTGGAGATCAACAGGTTGTCAAGAAGGTGGCTGAGTTCAGACGGTCCAACGAGGCTGCATGGTCATCAGTCGTGTTGACAGCTTAGAAGGAATACTGTCTTTAATTGTTTATTTTTATATATATAATTTTTTTGTGTTTTTTGGGAATAATCCTGAGACCCAGCCTTTTAATTTCTGTCCTCTGTAGTGGACATTGGTGTGCTGAATAAAAGACATCCTGGCATTTCCACTGATGTCTCGTGTGTTTGGGCAGCACTGTTTTCATGCTGAGACAAAATACAGCTGAAATGGAAGATCCTTTTTTTCTCGGTTCTCAGGAGGATAAAGACCAGAACTGTCTCCATTAAAGTTTATAAGTCCATTACACAGTTTGTCCACCAGAGGACACTGACAAGTAGATTTATACACTATTAAAGGACACTTTGTTTTATTTCCTCTGACATTTTTTACATTGTAGAAATTATCTCGTCGCCGCTCTCTGGTGGACAAACGTTTCTTTATCACCTCAGACATTTAAACAGTCAGTCGCTCCACTTTCTGATTGGTTGATTTATTTATTTTTTAAACAGACTTCCAGAATGATTATGTAGATTTATTAGATTATTTGCTGATTCAGAGACTGATGTTTTATGTTTCCCTTGTCTCTGTCTGCAGCGCTGCCTCCTAAACCGGTCAAGTCTCCAGCAGCTTCCAGCAGCTTCAACAACAGTATTTCCCTGCAGGACGCTGAGTGGTACTGGGGAGACATTTCCAGGTAACACATGCATCCAGGCTAAAGCACAACAACTAAATTAAGACTAAACCTTTTCTAACATGTTGCTTCATGTCGTGTTCTGGGTGAAAAGTTGCAGCAGAACATTTTAAAGTTTATGTTTAATAGACTTAACAAAGTGATTCATTAGTTTAGAATCAGTCAGCCAGTTTGGGTTCATGTCGCTCAGACTCACTGAATCACACCGACACATTTCTGTTATTTGATGCTTATTTGATTAGGGCTGATCAATTAATTGAAATATTATTGATGTTGCGAAGTGGCCACATGTATTATGTTTTGTTGTTTTGCTCATCGTTCAACCCTGTTAGCAACAAGCTCAGTATAGAACCAAAACCACACAACGGTTCTGTTTGCAGTGGCTTGAAAATACACAAAACCTCAGACAGAAGATACAAAAGATGCACATCACACACTCTGTACATTGTGACAGTCAAGCCTACATGCAGTTTGAGTTCTGCAGGTGAAGAACTGAATTTATAGACTCATCTGTGTTTGTAGAGAGGAGGTGAACGAGAAGCTGAGAGACACCGCTGACGGTACGTTCCTGGTTCGAGACGCCTCCACTAAGATGCACGGGGATTACACTCTGACTCTCAGGTAAACTGTTCCCCGACATCGCTGCAGGGCGGCGCCTCCCGAAACACGGCCGGGTCTTTAGCACCAGAGTCCATCGCATACAAATCACGATGTATAATTTGTTTTTACTTTTTTAAATTACAAAGTACATAAATCAAAGTTCCTCACTTTTAGAAATCATCTAAGAAGTACTCAGATATTTTACTTAAGTACGTGTAAAAATACTGTTTAAGTCCTGCATTCAACATCGAGATATAAAACATGAGTAATAATGAGTATTAATAAAAACAACAAACCTCTGTAGGTACTTGTAGTACAGCTGATACTACAGTCCCTCAGTGGTTCTTCTTCCACTGTAATATTGAACGCTGGTTTGTTTTGATGGACGATTGTTCTCCGACCACCTTCAGGAAAGGAGGCAACAACAAACTGATCAAGATCTTCCATCGAGAGGGGAAGTACGGCTTCTCCGACCCTCTGACCTTCAGCTCAGTGGTGGAGCTCATCAACCATTACCGCCACGAGTCCCTCGCCCAGTACAACCCCAAACTGGACGTCAAGCTGCTCTACCCGGTCTCCAAACACCAGCAGGTCTGTGGACTGTCTGATGCTCAGCTGGTCGGGTTTCTCAGACCAGAATCCACTGACTGTGTTGGTTTGTTGTTTTTGTTGTTCAGGACCAGGTGGTGAAGGAGGACAGCATCGAAGCTGTGGGCAAGAAGCTCCACGAGTATCACCTGCAGTACCAGGAGAAGAACCGAGAGTACGACCGGCTGTACGAGGAGTACACCAGGACCTCACAGGTACGCTGCAGCAAACTGACAGGAGGCTAGTTAACAACCTAACAGTAATAACATTGGTCAGATATGTTGCGGTGCTGCCAGACGGGAACGCTGCACTGAAGCTGTTCTGACTGTAGGTGGCGCCTGATGTGAGGCGGCAACACGAACACTACATCATCCGTCCATGGTTTCGCTGAACGGTCTGTTTTCATTGTCCACCTCTCGTGTTCGCTGTCCTCACCCGTCTCTGCTTAAAGGCTGATCCAGTCGCAGCCCCCGGACATGTACAGGGGAGAAGTTTGCCCTCAGGACTTTCTGCCAGGCAGACAGCCCTGAGGGCAACCTTCTCCCATCGCAGGTCAGGTCTACGTGAACTTGCACCCGATCATACAGCTTGGTTATGAGAGCTCAAACTATTTCTTCTGGGCATCATGTTACACACCTGTTTGTTTCTGATGAAGACAGACGCGTGGTGAGTTTGTCGTTTTAACTTGAACTGTATCTTGTAGTTCTTTAACAAAACAACAAAAATGGCTCCTGCAGGCTGTAAAAGTTGAACTTGCAGTAAAACGACAGACAACACAAAGAGGATTTACGAGACGTAGTTGAGACTGGAAGCTCGAGTCTTCTCATGAAGACAAATGGTTTCAGCTCAGGTGTAGTTTTTAATCATTGACAGTGTTGTAATAACAGACAAACAACACACGGTGGCGCCACCATCACTCACTGTGCAGCCGGCTGGGAAGGACGAGAGGCAGAACAACTAATACAACAGATTCTCAGCCTTTTTGTCTCGTCCTGTTTTCTTCCTCTTGTTTTCATCATCCTCTCTCTGACTTTGCCCTCCTCCTCCCCCCGTTCTTCCCCCTCCTTCCTCCCCCTCCTCCTGCTCTTCGTCCCTCAGGAGATCCAGATGAAGAGGACGGCCATCGAAGCGTTCAACGAGACCATCAAGATCTTCGAGGAGCAGTGTCAGACTCAGGAGCGCTTCAGCAAAGAGTACATCGAGAAGTTTCGCCGAGAGGGCAACGACAAGGAGATCCAGAGGTAGGCTGTTGCCACGGCAACCATCACAAGAGACCTTTTAAAATACACACGCACACACACAACCACAAATATGAAGGAGCCCTAGTTGCCATGGCACCAGAGCCTGCAGGAAGAAACCACCTGGTAAATTTAGACGAAGAAGAACAAAAGGATTGTGGTCCAGTCAGATCGGGCTTCTGGACTCGCTGCAGGTTTAAGGGTCCAGTTGGCTCAGGGTTCAGGTTTACATGGACCTAAAGTCGTAACAGAGGGAGCAACTTTTACACTAAACATTTCTACTTTATTTACAAAAAAATGTGGGTTCTGGAGGAGTTTTTCTACAGCAGAGTTCAAAGGGTTAAAGTGGCAGAACCTGTCGACCACATGAACACAGTTCATTCTCCGTGTTTTTCACGTGTCCAAGGGTGTCGCAGGTAAACGGTCTGTGCTCCTTTCAGGATCATGGAGAACTACGACAAGCTGAAGTCTCGGATCAGTGAGATTGTGGACAGCAAGCGGCACCTGGAGGTGGACCTGAAGAAGCAGGCCGCCGACTACAGGGAGATCGACAAGAAGATGAACAGCATCAAACCAGACCTGATCCAGCTCCGCAAGACCAGGGACCAGTACCTCATGTAAGATGCACTCTCAGAAACACACACGGGTCACGTTACAGCTGGTTCAGCACCTGATACTGACTGTGTGTGTGTGTGTGTGTGTCAGGTGGTTGACCCAGAAGGGGGTCCGTCAGAGGAAACTGAACGAGTGGCTCGGCCTGAAGAACGAAACCACAGAGGAGTAAGTGACCGTTTGTACCAAAGTCTTACATTTTAAAAGTCAGTAATGAAAATGCTACTTATAGTTGCTGCTTTAAAGGGAAAATTGGCCAGCAGCTATTGTGAGGATTTACTGTCATTTATAAACACCATCAGCCCGAGGAAGACCATGAGATACGGTTGAAAGCTTTGGAAACAGCTAGTAAGAGGACCCAAGGTTAAAGTGTGTGTGTGTGTGTCAGTGAGTACAGCATGGTGGAGGATGAGGAGGACCTTCCTCACCACGACGAGCGTCTGTGGCGTTTGGGAAACATCAACCGCAACCAGGCCGAGTCTCTGCTCCGTGGGAAGAGGGACGGGACCTTCCTGGTTCGGGACAGCAGCAAGCCGGGCTGCTACGCCTGCTCCGTGGTGTAAGGCTCACCTGTTCACCTGTCTGTTCACTGATTGGCTGTTTGTTTAACGGTCGTTTTGGTGGTGGTTCCCATGGGACCGGCACTTGATTATCTCCTCTAATCTCTGGGTGTCTCTCTCCCTCAGCGTGGACGGAGAGGTGAAGCACTGCGTCATCAACAAGACCGGCACCGGATTTGGGTTTGCGGAGCCCTACAACCTGTACGGCTCCCTGAAGGAGCTGGTGCTGCACTACCAGCACACCTCGCTGGTCCAGCACAACGACTCGCTCAACGTCACGCTGGCCTTCCCCGTCTACAGCCAGCAGAGACGGTGACCCGCCCGGACCCTCCTCACTCATACTGTGGCGTAGACCGGCAGCGGACCTCCCTTACACACCCGAACCCCCCAGAACACAAGCCGGCCGGCCCAGCAGGTCTCACCAAACCAGTACCCGACCACGTGACACATTTAACTTTCAGAGCGACGCCCTGACGGACGGACACGAGTCTGTTCAACCTTTAAAGACAATAATAAACCGGCCTGAAGCTGCAGACCACATGGATCACAACAACCAATCCAGTTCACCGCTTTGTTATGGCCTGTAGGAACCAACGCTGGTAAAAACATTCACTGTTAGCTTTAACTTCCTGTCCTGATTCTCTGTAAAGACACAGAGTAGAAACATGTTCAGTTATCCAGCTGATCTGGTGCCGGTTTCAGTTTACTCTCATCAGACGAGGTCACGCGTCGGGTCGACGTCACGCGGGAACCTTTTAGTTTTCTTGCGTTTCTGACAGATTTGAGCGTCGCTGCAACAGTTCAGAGGGCGTGAGGCGTTCAGGGTCTGTCCCTCAGTGTCCAACAAACCTACGTGGAAGAAATGTTTCAGATCTTAAAATTTTCAAAGCTCGATTAGCAGTGCTGCTAATTACAGAAAACTCTTGCGGGGCGAAGGCAAACCTGATGAGCGGGAACGATTCAGGCTCGTTCAGAAGACGCGTCCTGTGTGATCCCGGTTTAATCTCAGTTTCCGTTTCCTGTCTGTGGAGAAACGAGGTTCTGAACTGTTAAACACCTTCTGTCGTCTCCTGGAGTTCAGAGCTGGACTGACCGTCCCCTGACTTTAAATGGTGCCACTGAAGTGCTGATCCAGGACGCTTCAGTGGGACAGAACCAGGACTGGACTCTGAAACTGTAGCTGTGGACTGATGATGATGTCAAAGGCTAAATGGTGGGAAATGTAGAAAGACAACACTGTGAGAGACTCTGAATGAGGTTTAAAATGAGGGTAAATCAACTGACCCGCATTTATATACATCAGGAGACCTGCATCACCCAAAGACTCCCCCCCCCCCTCCAAAAACAAACATCCCATCAGTGTTTCTTCAGGTTTGTTTCAGTGGACGGATATTCTTGTATTCTTTCATTTCAATAAAGATTTGACCCGAGCTGGATCAGAACTGTCACTCAGGAAGGACGAGAACCGAGTGTTTCTGGATCAACGCGCAGGATTTTCAGCCGAGTTTCACGGACAAAACGCAGCCGAGTCGGGATGTTCGTCTTTATGGATTATTGTTTTGTGTTTGTGCGTTAAGACATTTGACTTCAAAGAGAAACCAGGTACAGGAGATTAAACGGTCTGCAAGGACCTGAGCGAGTCGTGCTACATCTGTTGTCATGGTAACCACCTAGTAACTCTCCGCGGCTTTGAAGTCGAGCTGTTTGGAAATCAATACATGTTTCAAAATGTTGGGAAATGTCCTGAATTGTTCAACCTCTCAGTTTCTTCCCCAGATCTCATCTCTAACAGCTGTTAACTCAAGAAAAACATTTAAATGATCCTTTTTTGTTGTTTCGAACCAAACTAGTGAACAAACAAAGATCTGTAATTTAAAGTTTAGGAACTCTGATGAATGAAACAGTCGGTCTGAAGGCGTCTCGTCTCCTAGTTCAAATGTATCCAGATCTGACTAATATTCATCCACACATTTCATCCGTGAACTTAAAAGTCGCTCGGTCTGCTGCGAGTTTGTTTGTGTGTGTTGTGCTTTTAAAGGTCCAGAAATGAGCCTCAGCTTTTGTCCAACTGACATGAAAATAAAACCACGAGACTTCAACTGAAGATGGTTTTCCTTTATTGATAAATCTGTCAATTTAAATTAATCACTTGGTTTACAAATGACCTTTTCCCCCAGAGATCAACTTTGGTCAAAATTAATATTCTTTAACGTAACAAAACTAGGCCCAACGCTGAGCCCTGAGGAACTCCACCGCTGGGCTCAATTATCTGCTTCGAACTATAATTTGGTGCAAAGGTCTCTAATATTAAAAGCAAACTTGTGTCCCTGCAGGTTTAAACATCATTTCATGGTTATTAAAGAAACTCAGGATGATTTCTTTGTTACAAACTGAAGAAAATCTTAAATTATTTTCTGATTCATTAAAGTAAATGCAGATTATTAGTAAACACGAGATCCATAACATCAGTTGGCATCATTTGTGAAATGTTGGATTAATTTCAGTATTTTGTTTGAATTTTTACAAACTTTATTTGTGGTTTTGTTGTACTGATTCAGGATGTGAATTATTTCTATATATTTCCATTTTCTGACCATTTTGGGTTGAAAACCTTTAGCTGACGTTAGTAAAGTTTCTCAAATATTAAGCGACTTAAGACCAACTGTCATTATCGTTGTTTCTCTCTGTAACTTTTATTTGTGTCACTTTAGGGCCGGTGGTCCTTTCGTGAGTGTTCCTCTGCACACTGGTGGTGAATCATGTTGGATGTTCCAGTTTTTGTGTTTTTCTTACGTTAATTATAGATAATCTTAATTCCATAAAATGCACAAGCCGTATTTTCTGTATCAGAAATCGTTCGTCATCTTTTGTTTTTCTTCCTTTTCTGTTTGCTTCTCACTCATGTTATTGTCAGAATTAAAGACTATAAAGCACCAGGATCTCCGAACTGTTGGTTCTGTCTTTTTATTTGCTGTAAGTTCAGCAGAGGCTGATTTTTAACTCTAAAGTTTCGGCTTTAAGTCGCAGCTCATTCTGTTTGCTGCATCATTCAATGTTTCTCATTTTAACAGACCAGATGAAGCTACTCTGCTGAACTTTGAATCCTCTTTCACTCCATTTTCAATGTTGTTACACAAAGAAAGTTACTTTTGTTTAACGCATATGTAAAATGCAAACTTGCAATTATTTTTATAGGAGAAAAACGGCTCTGGAAATAATAAAGCAGATTTAGAGCTGAATGTTTGCTGGAAGAAAAGAAGGCGTGTGTTGGTGATGAATGACAAACCCACAAGCAGGTAAATGATCATTTCTATATTCCTTTAATCATCCTAAAATCCCTACACACACTCCTAAATGCAAAGTCGTGATTTAAACTCTCGAACATTTAATGTCTCGATGTGAGCTGAAGGACAAGCTGCTTAATAAATCTTAATTCTGTGTAGATTTATTATCAATTTGAAATTCAACTTCACAGTTCCTGTTGTTGTCTGATCGATAGGTTTTTATATTTACCATAACAGAAGGTTAAACAGTAGCCTCTTTAAAACACGGAGCAAACAATAGAACAGTTTAAACCTAATAAAAGACCAGGAAAAACAATACAATTACTAAGAGGTCTCCTAATAATTGTAAGGCCTCAGGAATGTCCAGTTATTTACCTGTTTTCCATATAGAGTGACTTGTACAAACCACCAACAGGGGTTCCGTCTTACAACATTTACATTTATGGATAAAGAAATGACCTAAAACAAACAGCTTTAGATCTAATGGAAACCCCCTCTGCTTTATTTGTGTAAATATCCTCACATTTGGTTTGTAGTGCGACTAATTAATATGTCAGATTCAGAAATTGTGTGTTTATTGCAGCAGCGTTTCTCTCTGGTCACTTCTTGAGCTGCTTGGACTGTTTCAGTTGCTCACTGAAGGAGGTGGAAACGTTTCGTTGTCTAAATGTCAGAAATTCCCATTTGGAGATGTGAGGAAAGGCTGGCACCTTCAGGAACGTCAGTAATAAAGTCTGTAACTGTGACAGTCGACGTCAGGATGCAACAGGTTTGCCTTAAACATCCAACACGTATTTAGCTTGTGAGCTTCAGGAGGTTTCGTGGAGCAACGGTCGGATAAGAGATGGAACAGTCAGCTACAGAGTCTTTTATACGCTCAGATATGAACCAAAAGTCAATCCTAGATCTACTTGAACCATCTGCCTGAAACCTTTAAAGCTTTTACAGAGAGCTGAGACGCCAACTCCGTCTTCTGATTGGCCTTTACAATAATGTGAGGAACACTTTCACTTTTCATATCAAATCAAATCAAATCAAATCAAATTTTATTTATATAGCGCTATATCATAACAAAGTTATCTCATAGCACTTGTAAATATAGAGCATGTTCAAGCCAACTCTATATCTACAGACCCAACAATTCCACCATGAGCAGCACTATGCGACAGTGGCAAGGAAAAACTGCCTTTTAACAGGCAGAAACCTCAGGCAGAACCAGGCTCTTGGTGGGCGTCATCTGCCTTGACCGGTTGGGTAGAGAGAGAAAAAAA
>JAVQJF010003186.1:0-15913 GCA_036023855.1 Gadopsis marmoratus
GTGGTGTTTTTTGTACCATCTTTTTTTTTTCCCCGTGCCCCCCCCCCCCCCCCCAATAGCATATGTTGTAAGAATAACATGCTTTCGCTCCCAGAAGTAGGGCGATGCAGGTAGTGCAAGCTGCACGCAGGGCATTTATCAAAATATCGTTTGCCTTAAGTTAACAGCAGTTGCACCTAGTTTTCACTCTCATTCATTCTGCCCCGGGCTGCAGTCATTTCTCTGTCTAATTATTTCCCTTTTTTCTCTGCGCCACGCTTGACAGTGATGGATAACAGGTTAGAAATTTACATTTTCTCCTCAGTGAGCGTATGTTGGATTGACTCGAGCACGCATAGTGTTCTTCCCTCAGACCAAAGGACCTTGGAAAGATTGTGTTCCCCCTCTGCTTTTCCCATTCCGATATGACACAGTTTGTCTTCATTTTCGTCTGACTCTGACTCATTTCCATGATATATAGCTGAAGCACATCATCAAGACAGAAGTGTAGGTTATGTCAAAGTTGTGCCCTCGTGATTACAGTCTAGGTTGCAGAAGCAGGCCGCCGACCAGTGCAGCAGTACTGAATAAAGCATCAGCGGGTCAACTGTGTAGAGATGGCGGTTCCCTGATTGGCTGTTTTTCTTTGTCTCACAGAGAGAAGTTGTCAAATATCAGTAGTCCTTCAGTGTTTAAATGTCAATTCAAGAAGCCGCCATATTTCTGCACTGTACGGGCTCACTTCTGACCGGAGGTCATGATGGCAGAGCATGGGGGTCTATGTGGTCCTGTAATGACAATGGTAGAGAAGTAAACAGGGTACACAGATGGTGTTTGCTTTGTCTCATCCGGTCTCTATAATCTTTATAATGTAATCTCAGATATTAACCCTAAGTGTCACGTTTACAGACCCTGGATGTTGGTAATCAGACTGCTTTTCATGATACTATAGCGGAGGTGTGTATTTTTTATTATATGTTAGTATTTAGTGTATAGACATGCAGCCATGCATGATACACGGTCATCCATTTCCCCACTTCATATGAAATAGTTCTATTAATTAGGGATGCAGTGATTATTGTCATTGCAGATTATTCTGCCAATTATTGTTTGATTCATCTAATTAATAATATAATAATTTGTTTTATAAACTGTCAGAAAATAGTGAAAAATGCCCATTGCAATTTAGTAAAGCCCAATCTGGCATCTTCACATTACTTGTTTTATGACGAACACTCAAAGACATTCAGTTTCCGATCGCATGAGACAAAGAGAAGCAACGAATCCTCATATTTTGAAATGCTGGAACTTGGGAATATTGGCGTTATTGCTTGAAAAATCGGCTATCAACCTGCCAATTGATTAAGTGAGCATTTCATCCTACTACTGATACTGTGATTAAATCATCATCTGACAAGGCCACAGTGCACACTTTCCTGCCTTGCAGAAATATCGTCTATTTTATGAAAGATACGGAACATTGTCAAAATCCACAAATCTATAAATGACACAGCTGTTGTGACTTATGGTTCTTACATTTTAAAGTTTATTCTTTTTCTTAGGGTGATCTCACATCCTCCGAATGATATATTTTATGGACGTCTTTATTGACATTGTGGAATATCTTGTTTTGTTTTGACCCAGTTTCTTTTTGCCAGATTTTGTATTTTCATTCGCCGGCCTGAGATGGAACAGCTGTGACCTACAGATTTGAGTTCTGAATCCATTCCATTTTTAAAAGTGTGGTAGCACAGCAGGAATACTGCAATGTATCATGTCTGCAGCAGTGAATAGAACAATTTTCATTCACACATGTACCAGATTCCCTACTGTACTGTACATGTGCTTCACGTTTTCTTTAAGACTTGACTTCAGAGGAAAGATCTCCAGTCTGTTCTCCTTACTTTTGAAGTTACATGCTCCTCCAATTACTGGGGCCATGCAGTCTCCCCTATGGTGTCCTTGGACAGCTCTTTGAGTGCCTGAAAATGTTGCGGACCATTAATTCTGGATTGTCTTCATCTGTTTGCATAATTTTCCCTCCGTAACCATTTTTGTCCCCCATTTTCACAGTCTGTGCTCTCCGGTTTATTTTTTCTCTCTTTTATAAATGTTTGAGTCTTCAAGAGATTTCTATTTTATATCTTTTTTTTCTTTTTCAATACCACTGACAGTTGTTAAACTTTTACATCAGCCTGTTTTATGGCATACAGCATGTCAGCTGTGTACTGTACACAGCCCATGTGTTTTACAGCCTGTGTGCTGATGTTGCCTATTGAAACTCTTCACCTGTCAGTATATAGGTTTACAGATGTGTTCAACAATATTTTTTATTCTCTTATTAAAATGTCCAAAAATATATACAATCATAAACAGAAAATGAATTGTGTTTAAAAAAAAAGGGGTTGTTTTCCTTAACCTTATGCATTTTCAAGGTTTTTCAGTTAGACTAATTTGCTGTCAGGCAGGAGGTTGTTTTTGCAACTCAGGCAGACTCCAGAAATTAATTTATCCAAATAACCAAGTCCTCCTGGGCCATGGAGGTTGGGACACTGAAATGGCCCTGGTAGGCAAAGCTGCCTTTTGAAGTCTGGAATGTTTTGGCTGACTTAGAGCAGGCGACTGGAGTGGAGGGATCATTTTCACTGACCCATGGGATTTTTAACCATTTTCATATACTGAGAACAAAACAAAGTGAGGAAAAATGCCTGAGCTGATTTGCATCGACTTTGCTATCAAAAAGCGAGAGGAAAAAAAAAATGAAGTGAAACGGATTTAGGGGATTTTTTCTTTCTTTTTAGGACATAAAGTTGTACCTGTGTTGGTGTCACGCGTGCATGATGTGC
Organism: Gadopsis marmoratus; assembly: GCA_036023855.1. Taxonomy (NCBI): domain Eukaryota; kingdom Metazoa; phylum Chordata; class Actinopteri; order Centrarchiformes; family Percichthyidae; genus Gadopsis; species Gadopsis marmoratus. The sequence goes on from JAVQJF010003186.1 coordinate 2,826, forward strand.
ATGTGATAAGAGCTATCAAAATCTTGCTTTATAATGGATATTTAAACAAATTCAGCCATGCAATAGAAATTCCCTTTTATTAATGCACTGCGAGTGCTAATTAGGTGGTCATTTGGACTGCAGGCAAAGTAAATACAAGGCCCATCTTAATAATACAAACACTTGGATTGTACACTTTGATTGTATAAAATCCCTCATTAGGCGCACGCACTGTTGATGTATAATTTGTTATATCCAGTATAATATAATCACCACAGTAGTGACATTAATAAAATGAATTCCTATTTATATATTGGATCCTCTTAAAGACTTTGATTACACCAAGTAAATGCTATGCTTTTATTAAACAAGCCCAAGGAAAGGGAAGTGCAGGAAACCAGGCGGGGTTGAGCAACGGGGCACTTGAGTTTCCAGCGTAATAAATAATTCACAGGTCCTGTGTGATGAGCTGCTGAGGACAGAAATCCCTAATGACAGCTTTTTATAACCTATGACTCAGCTGGCCATTATGCTTCTGACATCCCTACACAGACCACATTCCCTCTGCATGCTCAGTGCTCACTCTTCTCTCACTCCGCACTGCTTTCGCCTACCGCATTGACAAAAAGGAGTTATGTTACAAAGTACACATACAGTCACTTAATGAAAGAAATTGAATGGAAAACATATTAAAATGAAATTATTGCACGTTAAGTGTATTCTTTGGATGCAGAACACCTGTGCTGTAAGAGTGTTAAGGTTGTTCCTTAACAAAATCTATCTATACCGACATGCAAAAGGTGTTTTTACAGTATGTTTTAATTTTTTTTAAGTGTACTTCTTTTTCAAATAAGTGATATCTTGTTTTGTACCCTCTTCAAATGTGACGTAAAAATTGTTTTGGCTGACAAATGACCCAATTCACTCTGTGTGCACATTATACTACTCTCTTTATACTTGTCTTTTGTTAGTCTTTGCCCAGAAATGCCTTTTTTACAGAATTAATGGTACATTAATTCTGTAAAAAAGGCAGTCTCTCAGTCTCTCAGTCTCTCAGTCTCTCTGTCTTGCTTCGGAAGTAGATTTCCAAGTGTGACGAATATTGGAAATGTAGAAATCGCAGTGAAAACCATGATCTTGGTTGGAAATGTGTGAAACGTTTGCTCTCAAAATGTGTGTCATAGTGTTGTAAGTTCATTCACTTCTGTCCATTGTCATTTCCTGTGTCAGGTCCATGCAGGAGGGACCGGCCTAATCCTAACGCCTGTTGCTACTGCCATGTATGTGTGAGGTAAGAGACTGAATAATTGAGTTTCTCCAGTCTGCTTCAGGCCTCTGACTGATCAAGTGTTACACTGTTTGATTGGCATAATGGCACCATACCCCCCCAGGTAAGGTCAGTCTGAGCAACATCTGGGTCTATTATGCATTATGCAACTCCCAGTATGAAAGGCAAGGCCTCATATGGTATTGGTTAATATCATTATTGTTATCATTTCCAAACCCCAGCTCTCACTAAGAATAGGTGGTTAATTTTAGATGCAAAAAAAGATCCAATTACTCAGGCCTCTGCTTGTGGTTGTCCCCAGAGTTAGTGCAGGGAAATAAATCTGGTGGCCTTGATTAAGTACCTGACAATAGAGTTAGCACAGCACTAGTGGTTTATAGTAATACAGTGGACATGAGCAATTAGGCCCACCAAGTAATTTACAGTACTGCTTGCAGGTGGGGACCTGGTGTGAGCTTGGGACCACCTCAGAAACAAATTAGATCGTATAGGCAAGCAGAGTAGCAGCTCTGTAGGAGTTCCAAATAAAGCAAAGCAATCAAAGATTATAAAATGCTTGATGCATATTTCAAGTGTGTTATGATTTTGTTCTTGTGAAAGGAATAACACATGGCACGGGGTTTTTATCCGTAATTTTCTGGAGAATGAATGATCACTTTTATGCGTTGTTGATCTTTTTACGTCAGCGTGGACTGTTCTCCCCTTGCTGCTACCTATTAATTATGAAATACTGTAGGTCTTGCCCATTTCATTTTACTGCTTCTTCCTGCTGAACGTGGTGTGAAGGGCTGCTGTTCTTAAATAGGGTGTATAAAAGTAAGAGTGGGGAAAGTTCCTCCACCCCCAGCACCCACTCTCTTCAGCATTATGTCATCAGAGTCAAAAAGGCACGGCTGAAGAAAAAGAGCTTGTTTCACACATGATAGACACCTTAACACATGGAGCAAATGGAGCGGGGCATGTGGCTACTTCTCTTTACTAGCAGCACCGACAGCACCGGTAATAAATTAGATAATACTTTTATCATTGTACTGCACTGTGTGTAGCAGTGAAGAAAAACAGTGCCCTCTTCTGCCTGCCTGTCTCTGTCATGTCGCCCACAGATTGAAACATTACTTCAGGCTTTTGTTGTAGTTTACAGTGTGGAAACCGGCACTCTGTGTCTGTGGCTTATCAGCCTCTTGTACAGGTCAGCCACTGGGCTGAGTGGCAGGACCCCTCGAATAACTCTGACCACCCTGATCCCCACTGTCAGCACATAGGCTTTAGTGTGAGCTGATTTCATCAAGGCCACCACAGTGTGGTGGTTGCTCTGCTCCCCATGACGGACCACTGCTGGGCTGGTTTCCTCAGCAAGCCTGTTTCATTTAACAGGAACATGTCCTGTGCATTTTATTCCTGTGGAGCCCCTGATAGGTGTTTATTTCAGAAATGTAAAATGTAAATCTTTGTCATCACAAATAAGTAATGAAGTTTAATAAATTGATACACTATTAATATTTATATCTTTTGAACATTTATTGTTGTGTTTACTCTCTTATTGCCAGTCAGAGCGAGCACACTGCTACACGGCTGCAGAGGCAGGTCCATCTATTTTTACGTGTCATTCATTCATGACAAACGCTCTGCAAATAGGGAGAAAAGCTCATTGGGATAAACTCCAATGATGTAAGCAGCACCACACCGCAAACAGCTGTGTGTGGTCCACCGATGCTTGCACAGCTATTTTAGAGCTCCTATCCAAAAGACATATAATGTATATTTGTGCTACACCTGCAATGCAACTTGGTCTTGAAGACAGACAGTGTAAGCAGTGGAACATTATGTGTTTTCCCTTGACAGGGAAAGGATTAGTTTTGTTGCGCTAGTATTTCTGCGACCTTATATCAAAACTAATGCACGAGCACTTATTAACATATGAAGCTTGAGATGATTATCAGGTATCATTACTGTTGTTTTTTAAATTTGCACAGATGCTTTGTACTACACAGGAACGAAAATGCTTGAATAAGCTTCTAATTACGAGCGCTATTTCCCTTCACCATATAAGGAAATGTCCCCATATTGTTATATACTTATTTCCACAGATGGACGTGTGAACTCCTTGCTGGACTACTGGAACAATATTTAGCATTTCTGCTACTGATGTTTAATCTCTCATTAGCTTTTAGGTGACATGAAACAGCTTCAGTCTTGCGTTTGCCAATCAGAGGCAGGTTGAGTGACAGGCACAGCGCAGCACATCCCTTATGTAAACCCTGACTCTACCACCACAAAATTAGAGTGGCTGTTGCTACACGCCGCCGCCTCCTGCTTCTACACAAATGAGAAAGTAAGCACTCCAGTTCAGAAGTTCACATTTTGGATGCTTGCCGGAACTACTTAAGGCCAGTGACGTTTTTCAGAGGAACAGGTGGTCAGAGTGACATAATTCTGGCTCACGCTTAAGATCCTTAGAAATTAGGCCTCCATGGCGCTGCCAAAAGGGTTATTACTCTGTCAATATATATGAGCGTGGGTTTATCTGACTTGTTACTAATGTAAACTGATAAAAAACTGACAAAATGAAGACACTGACATGAATACTTCTCTACACCTGCTTATGTACTTGATGTACATTTCTACTAACAAACCAATCACACACACGTATGCACCCATCTTTGACATGTCTCAAGGCTTGGCTGAGAAAGCTATTTATTCTCATACACTGTTAACTACTGGCACGTATGCGTTAAAGTGGAATGCCATTCAGAATGCAGAAAATATATTTAGTTCTCGCAGACAGCAAAAGGCACCAGTGGGTCTAGCCCCTGTGTGAGAACAGTTATTTCTGTCGCAGTATGGACTTTCAATTACTGTAATCCGTTGCCTGACTCCTTCAAGAACATCAGGACCGATTAGCTATTTAGATACGTCAGATCTGACACCTACAGTACATTTTTTTACGTAAAAATATATATTTTTTGTATATTTTTGTTGTTATCTAGAAATAAATTATAAATTAATTTACTCTTGCCTTGTTTTCTGTCACGTGCCCTTCATTCAGTTGTTAACTACACGTTATACTGTATATGGCAGCTAGGAAACAGGAAATGCAATGTAAAATATCTGCTTGCCTTTGGTTTGATAAGACATTTTTGCATCTAAGAGTCAATGAATGTGCAGTAACTGTTTGACAGACTTGAGTTATTATGAGTTTCTTTAAGCCCATTAATAGGTAAGTACTTATGGACAGTGGAAATACCCCACAGCTGCAGTCTGGCTGTTGGTCCATATGTGATCCTCCTGTCAGACCCTCAGAAAACACTCAACCACGCAGACTTAGTCTCAATTGCAGCCGCACAGACATGTGTTCAACAAACATTCTGGGTGCATAATGAATCTACAGAATTCTTCTTTTACTCACAATTTGATTAATATAAAACATTGATGGCAGTCTATTATTGCTTACCATCTATGTAGTGATGCATGATGTGGAAAATGGGAGATATTTCTATTTTTGACATTTAGGGTCACTAAACATTCTGCATGGTTTTATCTTGGGAAACCCTGTGAGGTCTGTGCTTATATTTGGTGGTGGTTTTACCTAAAGCTGGGCAAATCTCAGGGCAAAGCCATGTGATTCAACAGGGATGAACAGAGAACAATGCCCGGATATGTGAATTACCTACCTGGTAGGAACACACAAGGGCTGTGTCCCGAAGCTAGGCAACTCGCAGGCCCTCTGTTTGTATTAGGAAACAGTTGAGCTGCGCCTGCAAACACAACTTATCCTGTTTAATTGGTGTGTAATTCCTGCAAAGTTGTCATACATGTCTGTTTTTCGTGACTTATACAAACAATAGAGGGTACGGCAAATGGTCATTGAGTGGTTAAGTGGAGGCTTCTCTAGAGGGGCAAAAATTGGTGGCAGGAATTGTGTAAATACTTCTGAACCTTCAGTTGACAAAGTTGTGTTGTTCATCTGAATGACAGAGTTAGACTGACATATAAAGTAAATTATTTGTTTCAGTGTACTGAATTATATTGTATAATGCCAATATATTTCGCACTACTTAAAATGTTTGAATTGTAAAATCATACATTAACAACTAATTTGCTGCAAGTCAGACAACTAATTTGCCTTTCAGCTCGACCAGTACTGAGTTTTCTATTTGAACACTGATGTCTCAGGAAATTAAAACTGCCTGGTTAGTCATTAAGTATTTTATGATTAGATTAGGCATTGAGTTTATTAAGAAAATAATTTCAAAAATCAAAATGCAAATGGTTTGGCTAATATAACTCGAAAAACAAAAATCAGTGTTTAACATGACCTGCTAAAAACTTAAAATGTTACCCACTTAATGGTCAAAGTGACCACCATAACGTATCAGACATTCATTCATTTAATTAACTGTATTGACTAACTTTCACTGAGACACTATATTGGTGTCTGTGGTGAAAGTGTACATTGACTTGACCGCAAGCATATTGAGCACAATTGGATTTCAAATTCAGTACAAATAGGAATTAAAACAATGACATTTTACACAAACAGTGTCTCTCATAGCAGTTATCAGTGTCCGCAGCTTTGCAACAAAATCCATCTGGTGTGACAGAAATAATGAAAAATAGATTTCTTAGTCATATCTCTGATCTGCTGCCATGAGCGAACAATACCTTTACCTTCTCTCAGTACTCAAAACTTTCTAAATGTCCTGGAGGAGTTCTTGTTCGAGTCCCAAACCTACTGAGATCTCTAATGAAGGCTTTACCTTCCAGGCAAGCATATTTCTCCAAATGACAGTAATTTACATATGATGTATTTAGAGAAGGAGAGGGCAGGCTAATTCTATTTAGAGATTTTCCTTTGTTTTAGGAGTCATTAGCAGCTAGCTCAAATCTAATTTTTACAATTTCATCAGGCCATCTTGGAAAGCCTCTGTGAGCTCATCAGAGAGGAGCATTTATTGCTAAGTGTTCTCTATTGCATTAGCACACAATAAAGTGGCCAGGGACTGCTACAGACGTTTATGTGGAATCCAGTTAACACTCCGCCAATTCGTTTTTTATTGGGACACAATCAATTTTTATTCATTTTAAAGCCAGAATGCTTTCTTTCATTGTGTGCCTACCCCAGCTTATTATGGCCCTAAACTAATTACTCAGTTGTTTTCACAAAATGCTAATGTTTATGTTAAAGATTTCCTCTTTGAAATGCAGGCCTGATGCGCATTTATATATAAGGTGAGATTTGTGAGATTCTCTGTCACATACAGTATGTTCTTCATTATCATAGACTTCCCTCAATGCATTTCCTACACTTCCCTTAATAATTGCATTCATTTAAATTTTTAGAAGACTGGCAATAACAATAAAGTGTGAGTAATAACACATAGTGTGGCACGTTTACCAAAATGATTAGGCTTTTCTTTTGAAATCTAAATTTTACCCTCACTGGACTAAACTTCATCAGTGTTATTTGACCAAAAGAGAAGACATGCTGGCCAGGCATCAGTAGATAAGGGTAAGATAAACACATACTTTTACGGAAGATAAGGGAGGGCTGAACATGGAGAGTTTGTCATATAATTTTTCGCCAAGAGATACACATAATAGGGTATCTATCTTGTATGTTAAAACTTACAGTGTAAAACTTTAAGCTGCTATTTACTCTGGTGCTTGTGTGAATAGCTGAGAGCTCGATCCATGTGTGGCGAAAAAGCAGCTCCTTAAGACATCTCAATGCGAGCTAGCTGTGTGCATCTTCACTGCTGTGTGATAATTAGAGTGCTTAAGTGCTCCTGGAGACAAGACAACCCCAGATACCTTCTTCCTCTTCAACCCCTCCTCTCATTCACCGAGAAGGTCTTTAATGGCTCCCATTTGACTCTGATATCATTTATTGTTTGGTATCAGATGTACGCCTTGTACCCTTCAGCATTTGCACTGAAGCACATTTGACCTGGACTATAATGTAGGCAACAGATGTCAAGTCTTTCTCTTTTCCCTGCATCCCTCCAACCTCCAGCCCTCCGCTGCTTTCCCATCAGTAAAATGTGCAGGCATTCTCTATTTGGTATTGCATTTCAATATGCACAAACAAAGAATATTCATAGCTGCATCCTCAAATGACAGTCAGTGACATTGCTCGGCGTACAGTAAATGTGTGTGGGTTCTCCTTATGTGCGTGCAGATATTTTTCTATTCCAATTTTGGGATTTGTCCTGAAATGGGCTCTGGAACGCTTTCAACACATTGATGAGTTGACAAGTTATCATTGATCTGTCCTTACTTAGTGGGATCCATTAAATAATGTATGGGCTTCTGTGCATTACCAATGCACTCTCCTGTCCTCGACCCATTAGAGGAGTAGGGCATGGGGCCCTAGTGGCTCCAGGCCCTCAGAGGTCCTTGGGCTTTCATTTAATTAAATGATCCTATAATGAAAACTCCCATAATGAGATTAATTTTAATTATTTATCAGCGGCCGATTTCAGGGAGAGGCCACATTAATAATGCATGGAAGGGCTAAACATTTTTCAATGCATCACCTTTTCCTTTTGTTAAAGGTGCAATTTATTAAGTGCTCTGCAGCTGCTAGAGGTGATGGTGTTGGAGATACATGGACGACCAGGCCCAGAGGTCAGTCAGAAGTGCTTGACTGTCTAATGCGCATTATATTGCTAAATTAACATCACCTCAAGACATGTGTGGCATTATGCATTCCCTGGTGTGTTTTACATAAATTCATTCATGCTTCAGTTTTCTTAGAAGCTTGATGGATTTCATATTAATACCAAAATGCAGAGAAGTAATCAAAATGCACGCCTGTAATTCTCTGCTGATGTTTGTATACCTCCATCAGGTTGGCATGTTGATTCCCCTTGTGTGAGCACATTAGAAGCCTTTGGTGGCTGGCCAACAGAATAGGGGAAGATTGTCGACTGTCACACAGTGTGAAACTGTAATTAGCTGGCATGGAAGTGTGCTTATTTGAGTTCCCGGGCAAGAGAGATAGAAGTACAGTTGAGATCTGTAAGCTGATACATTGTTGAAAACAATTACCTTTTTGTGATTCAGATGAGCACATTTCACGTCTTCATACCTTTTGTCTCAACTGACAGAAACGTACAGGCAGGCAGAGCAGCAGAAGTGGCCCAGGGCAGGAGACAAGAATGTCATTGGGATGGTGAGCCGAGTGCGTTTATCAGGCCTTCATCAATAGTTGATTAATAATTCAGGCAGAGTCTGGGGCTTCTTTAGGGCAGGGTTTCAGCTAGCTTGTAATTTTGTAAATTGCATAGTCATCATGCAATGGATGGGCCAGGCGGCTCTGAGAGTCACAGCTGTGAATGTAGGTTGGCCTATGGGATTTTAGTAACAGGTATAGGAAGAGTTTAATCCAGATGTGGGAGAGTTGTAGTCAGGTATCCACAACAAATGCGTGGAAACAAAGATGCCTGTAGAGAAACAATAAAAAGACAGTTGGAAGCACCTTGCTTGCCAAAAAAACAAAATTTTAAAGCTTCTGATGCACAACTAATCTGAAGCAGACACAGAATGAGATATGAACATAAATGGCTGCTATATAACATGCAGAAAGGCAACATGTTTCGAGCTCAGAAGTCAATTGTAGTCGGAGTAGATCCATTGCTTTCCACTTTAGCTTGGCTTCAGAACGAACAATATTACTAAAGTCAAAATGGAAATCAATATTCAGATAGTGGCTTTTTGTTGAACCTCGAGTCCCATCATTTGACAGATTTCCACCAGATACGTCCCCTGGTTTACAGAAAACAAACAGGCTTTTCTTGCCATTGTGAGTTGTTCGAGGTTCCTTGGCCCAGGTGCAGTGTTAGCAGAACAGTCAATGAATGCGCAAACCCCTCAATTACCCCAGGCCAGCTCTCTGATAACTCCCATTCAACAAAAAGGGCCTTCTAATTGCCCTGACCAGTATTACCTGTTCTGCATCCAAAAGCACACTATTATTCCACATTGTTTCCTAGGCAACTGGAAGTTTTTGTGGCCTATAAAAAGTTGCTACTCCTGTAACTGATCCGAGGCTAGGCGGTTGTTTGTTTCCATGGCAGGCTGTTGAGCTATTTATAGGTCAATCTTGCTGGTATTAGTAGGCACAGAAAGTGTTACCAACAATTGTATTCATTCATTTAGAAGCGGGAACTTCTCTTCTGCTTTTGATTGACTGAAAGTCAGCTAGAGAGTTGTCTGGATGTTTTGAGAACAAAAAACACCTGGGGCTTCTGCAGTTGAGTCACAAAGTCAAGAGGAAGAAGGCTTCACACTCTTCTACCCTTCTTTCCCCCCCTCAATGCAGAAGCGGATCCGTGTAACAAAACGTAATGTTTATTTTGGAGTCGGACGCAGTGCCCCGGATGACCGGAACCTCTTTGTTGTGGTGTCGTTTGTGTTTTTAGCAAAGACTTGCGGAGCTGCTGGTATTGATGATTCATATGTTCATCATCAGAGGTCGTAGGCAGTTCATCACATCTCCCCTCACTGCGTGCGTCTTTAGCAAAAGGTTAATCAGGGAACCCACTGTATTAAAGTGATAATTTATCTCTGATTCACAGGGTTGAAAAGGTATATTAATTATCAACGGGGTCAAGTAGAGTTCAAGAAGAGATCGCCCTTAAGGCATTTGGCAGCTGCAGCAAACCTAACTCCAATTTCAAAATCTGTCTCTAACTTTTAGTACTATTTGCTGTCTTCATACACTGTTCATATAGAATGTACGTATTGTAATATCATTACCTTTATTTTCTCTGTTCCACAGTTGCCTTCATGTAAATGTTGCGGAAAACATTTTCAAGGTTCATCGCAAGACCTGTGTATAGTTGTTGCCCATTTAAACATATATATATATATAAATGTAAAACATTATTACTTCTTGATAACCAAATGTAGATACAGTAAGAGCTTTTGAGTCCACAGAGAAGATTTAAAGAGGCTACACAATAGATGGAATGAGATGGACTTTAAAAGAGGTGAGATATCAATAGGAATCCATTTAGTTTATGGACTAGATACATTAACTTAACTAACAATCAATCATTCCTCTCTTTAAAGGTTTTTAATGCACGTAAATCTGACCTGTCAATACAGTTTTCAGCGTCATGCTCACTTTTCAGTCCATTGTTGTGGTTATTCACCCACCGTTTGTTACTTCCCTCTTGAAATGCACCTTTTACTGCACAGTCTTCCTCATGACTGTTTTGATTTCCTCACTGTTAAATTCCAGTAATGCTGCTTAGCAACCAATGCCATTCAAGAGTAAAAGAAGATTAAAAGTTTACAGGAAAATCTTCAAGCAGTGGACTAATTTATGGAAAGAACTCAAGCAGACAGCATAATTTTTCTTGCACTTAGGCTATATTCTTTAAGGACATACATGGACTTTCCAGCCTCCTGCCTGGTGGAGTGATGTTTTTGTCTCTCACATCTTGCCTTTGTTGTTTCGATTCTCTTTTTTTTACTGAAGCAAAAAGGCACATTTGAGCGCACCACACAGTGGCCTTTTACTATAAAACTATTATGATATCTGTAGCATAAGGTCTTACACTCAAACAGGCAATAGTGTACACCAATATGTGGGTTACTGCTATAGAAAACTGTAAAAAGTGAGACTGTTTTTCCTCCAATCACTTGCAAGTAGTTCTAGCTAGATGAGATACAACATATTTTTGCACAAGTACAAAGGGAGAGTGTGCTGCAAGGAGTGCATTGCAAATTCCATTTCCTCATAGAGGAAGTCACCTTTTAGCGAGGCCACTGCTGTTCCAAACACATCAAGAGGAAACAAACATGGAAAGTTGGCATATCATTTAGTCCAGTCGGGTCTATTGATGTCTTTCACAATGATATGTTTGTCCAAATGAACTGCATTAGGAGACTGCGAAGTCTGAGGTCTCAAGAAAGTGGAGTAGCATTACAATTCGACTGGATTGGACCGATAGAATTGATGTTTACTTTAATGAATAACTGTTGTCTTTGTTTTTTTCACCTGGTTTATAACCCACTGTTAGTGGTCTCCTCCCTTGGATGATGCAGTCTTTGTTTTTTCCTTTGTAAAGTAACTTGGACAGCTCTTCCTGTTCACTGGATATTGATAGTGTAGCAGTAGTGCTCTAGTAAAAACAATAAATGAAAGGCTGTCTCCCTTACTCATGATGACGGCAGCGACAAGTACCAGGCGCATGCACAGAAGTCACCAAGTGGTACTTTGGGGTAAGGTTATTAGCATATACCTCAGCACTCTTCTCCCGTAGTCTTCAACTATGATTATCCCATTGGTTATTTTGGAACTTCTTGTCATACTTCCTCTGACATGATTGGAGGCGCCCACTAGTTCAGCAAGCTGCTAATAGTTCACACTGTCTTCAAGGCGGTGAAGAAATTGTGCAGCTCAGCACATTTCCCGGTGTTCTATAAAACGAGTGACATTTGGTGCCTAGATAATCTGAGCTTCGGCTTTTTTAAATGCACACGCAGAAGGCGGTCGGGTAGACAGATAAGCCCAGCTGTTAAGTCTGTCCAGGAGTTAAACATTTCTGAAAACTGGTGTCCAGTTGGAATGCCCATTCATCACTGCAAATACTCCCGCTGTGTTCGCTTGCACTTGCTTCTTAGAGAACAAATGTGGATGTAGGTTAAATATAAATTATTTTCCGGTCTGTTGTATTTTTGTTTTATTCATGTAGCACAGATAGCTGATTGGTAATACCCCAGGCTTAAATAGCCTTATCCGTGTATTGTCTCTGTGCACACACGGCACCAAAACTTGAATGTGGTAGCATATTCTGTTAGTGAGACAAACCACTGGCTCGCACAGCACTGCATCTTTTGTAACTGTATTTAGTCTAACTAGAATGGCACAGACCCAATCTAAGTGGCTTCATCTGGCCAATTCAAACAGACGTTTGACCCCAGACATTTGCCTAATGTGTTTTTGTAATGTGGACTCCTGCCTTCACAAATGTCACAGTGGCTGGACTAGTGAGGGTGGGGGTGGGGGCGGGGGGTACAGGAACAGCGAGTCAGCCTAAGGGGGTGGGGTTGCAAAGCAAAAGTTAAGTCTATAACTTCTGCATTTTGTACTCTAACCCATAGGGAGTTGGTGGTGTGGTGAACGTAAGTTCCCAGTGATGACCAGCCCCTCCTTCCTCGTGGGCCAGAGCCACTGCAAGCCTGTTGATGAGCACCCCGGCCCCCAGCGCTCTGCTGACCTGGACCCAACTGGGCAGACAGCTGTGGAGGAGACGGGGAGTGCCACATTTCTGGCCGCCCGGGTTGCACAAGTCAGAAAAAGCCCCAGACAGTTGGGGCAGAACTGACAAATGCTGCCATTAGAGGGGCGCTGACAATTTATTACCAAACATATTGGTATTTTAAAGTGCAGCTGACTTAGATTTAGTAGAGTTGCTGATGAGGCTCTTTCTTTAAACCAGAATACCAGATTACTGTCTGGTTCTTACTTCCAGAAAGTCACACCATCCACTTACTGCCCTTATACCACCTACTATTAACAATCACTGATATCTGCTGTAGTTATCAGAATCCTCAGCAGTTGTGTTTGCAGTCAAAGTAAGCTTCATGTTGGCTGCTATGAAATTGGTGCGTGGAAGCAGAAAATGGCCAGGAAAGAATGTACTGTATGTTTTATCCAGTGAACCTATATTTAGGGCCCGAGCAGGGAAACCTGCGAGGTCCCTATTGTATTTCGTGGAATTATTATTAGGGCCCGAGCAGGGAAACCTGCGAGGTCCCTATTGTATTTCGTGGAATTATTATTATTATTATTATTATTATTATTATT
>JAVQJF010003195.1:0-37629 GCA_036023855.1 Gadopsis marmoratus
TCTCTTCTGTTCATTCACTGCATTTTGTTAATTGATTAAAATAAACCATTTTTGAAAGCATTCTTAGTTTATAGCATTTTTTCACACCTGCCTAAAACATTTGCACAGTACTGTATATATAAAATGGTGTCAGGAGTTAAAAATGCAGTGCTGGTGAATTAATTAGAAACATCTAATTTTTGTGGTATTTCAATTCAGTTCAATTCAGTTTTATTTGTATAGCGCCATATCATAACAAAGTTATCTCAGGGCACTCGTTCATGTAGAGCAGGTCTAGACCGGCTCTATGAATGTAGAAATTTTGATTGTGGACATTTTCCCCAGGTTAACAGGTTGTGCACTGATTTTTTTAAAACTTGCAAAACCTTTAAAAATGATTCACCTTTGCTGCTCGCTTCTTGATCTTGGCATAAAATGCAGAACAAAGGAAATGTTTGCTCTGACGAGCTGACCAACTGAATTGATATTGAGTATCCTAATCTGACTTTACTACCATGCCACCATGTATTTTTTTGTCAAAGCATTCTTATGCAAAAACTAAGTGTGTTGTGTGTGTGTGTGTCTCTTTGTCCGTGAGAACATGTATGAAAGCTTTTATCAGAGTGAAGGGTGGGGAGACAGAGGAGACAAGACTCAGCCTGCCTGCTGAGTAGCAGTCAGGATAGCCAGTAATCTAACTACGTTTCTTAATAAGACTGTTATCATTTTCTACACTTCCGACACAAAGGAGGAGCAACGTGGTGTGAAGAAAATTCCACTACAGCTGCACAATCTCATCTGGATCATTGCGAAATGCAAAAAAGAGATACTGGATTTGCCTTGATGTGACCATATGACTTTTGTCAGTTGCTCTGCCTTGTTCACACAGTACAATGGACACACCTTCACAATGTAAAGGATAGCTATTTTGAAATACTTTTGGCTAGAAATGAAGTTTTCTAAGTGGGAAAACCTTGGCTTAATTTGCGATGCACAGGCCAATTTGGATTTGGAACATAAAGGTTAAGTGGAACTAATGAAGACAGGCAGGTTCACTTATGCTAAAAAGAGGCAGTTAACGTTCGCTGTCATGGCAAATATAATCTATGAAATGTGAATTTTGCCGTGAAAACAAGTTAAATGTATTTGTAATGAGTACATCTTAGTGTGCCCAGCTTTTCACAAGGAAAGTAAGTTGGAGCAAATAACTTGCAGTGCCTGGGACGTTATTATGGTCACTTTTCTTTGCTCATCTTAATCAAAAAGGCCATTAAAGTAAATGATTTCAAGCTTTGCTTTTTTACAGTGCTGCCGCAGGGCTGGAAGGGTTTTCCATAACTGGCTGTGTGATGTTTATGGCGCTTGGAAAAACGCCTGCGCTTGGCTAACGGTCATGTTTGAACACCTTAATCCTCAGCATCTCCCTGGTAATCTCAGTTCTCATTCTCTAATCTCTTGATTCAACAATTTACGCAGAGAGTGAGAGAAAGAGAGAGAGAGAGAGAGAGAGAGAGAAGAGAGAGGATTTTCTCTCTCTTCCTTACTCTCTTACTCCATCACGCTTTGTTTTGTTCCCTCCTTTTACTTCCCTTCTCTCTCATCCCCTCTGTGTGGAACTGGGCGTGGGAAATACACGTCAATCATTCCACACATTTACTTGATCCATTAGCATTCAGCTGGTTTACTCGTCACGTTTACTCGTGATGGACATTAGAGATGACCACGGCCTCCTGTGGGTTCTAATTTGACTTAGCGATGAAGCAGGTCACGCGTCTAAGTGTCACAGCCACTGCCGAGCATTGTGTTAGTGAGCGGCCAGAATCAGCGGGCGTGCCTGCATCAAACTAAAAACATTAGACTTCAGCATGACAAAGGAAGATTTAACACCTTATGTCTACCAGAGAGGAAAAGGCAGAGACATATATGGGAAAATGCACATTGACAATCTAAATGCTGTCGTTCTGTGTAGTTAGTTAGCTGTAGTTAGCTGTAGTTAGCTAAGACACCTGCAAACATAATACTGCATAGCTTTCTGATTTAGCCACATTCCACTCTGCATGTTGAAAACTGTCAGAATGCTTTAGCTTTCAGCAACATAGTTAGCCTAAACCTGACATTTGGATATTTGACTAACCAGTGACAGAATGTTTGCTGCACACGTAGACATGCTGAGTGTCAGTGTTCCCATTCTTCCTGCTGATGCCTCACGTCTGTAGCCACTTTTGTCTTCTTAAAATTTCAGCTCCTTGGTTTGGCAGCTTATAAAACCTTCCCTCTGTTGGTGGTGTATCCCACTTGACTGCGCTCTGTCTCTATGCACCTGTCCCTTTCACCTCACACTGCATATCTTTGCCTCAGCGTTCGTCCTCCGGCAACCCCTCTTACAAAATGATGTGATTTTAAAGTGAAAGCAAATTTCTTCAGGGATGTAGAAAAAGAAGCTCTCCATGAAGGTAATACGGTTCTGCAACTGACGGAGTCATTTTGATGTATCACTATACAAATAAACATCAGGTTCATGGCCACTGTGCCTCATTAGCTGGTTGTAGTTTACATCTGCGCTTAATGTATTGGCTGACCACCCAGATGGAACACACACACATACGTACATACACTGTACAAACACACTCACAACAAAACACACACAGTCTGGAGTGAGCATTAAAAAATACAAAACACACACACACACACACACACACACACATTTCCCTCCTTGCCATAAAGTCAGCAGACCAGAACTTCGCTGCAGATTTGAGATCAGATCTGAGAGTGCACTCCTGATGTGGCGTGCTGATTCTGCTGCCTACAGCTCTGTGTGTGTGTGAGAGAGAGTGTGTGTCCCTCATGCAATTAATGTAAGAATCTAAAAGTACTGTGATGTAATACTCGTAAAGCAATCTTTGTCTTTTATTGGCATTTTTTTCTGCAAGGTGAGACTGGAGAGCAGGGGCCTGTCCCAGAACCTGGGTTTAATAAACTCTGACGTAACTCTATGACCATAGGTGTCATTTACAGTGGGGACCTAGGAGACCCTGGAGACATGCCCCCACCACTTTTTGCAATGGCTGATTTTGTCCCTGTCACTTTTTAAACTTTTTCTTCCAAATTTCTTCCAAAATGTTCTGAAAAATAGCTTGCATCAAGAAATGTTAACTAACAACTGAGAACGCTTTGAGAAAGGATTATTTGCACAATAAGAAAACATAATTAATGTATGGAGGACTGAAACTGCCATAGTCAAAATTAAATGAATGGATGCCTCAATAAATACATAAACATGCCATTAAATGCACCAAAAATATTATTTAAAAAAATGTAGGCATTAATTCAATTCAATTCAGTTTTATTTATATAGCGCCATTTCATAACAAGGTTATCTCAGGGCACTCTTTCATGTAGAGCAGGTCCAGACCGACTCTTTAATTACAGAGATCCAACAATTCCCACCATGAGCAGCACCAGGAGACAGTGGCAAGGAACAACTCCCTTTAACAGGCAGAAACCTCAAGCAGAACCAGAACCAGGCTCTGGGTGGTCAGTCAGAGAGAGGGAGAAAGGAAAAGACGGAGAAAGGGAAAGAGGGAGAAGGGGGGGGGGGGGGTGGAGTGAGAGAGAGAGAGCGAGAGCAGGAAGAAAGAGACTCTATAGCAATAGTAGTAGTAATGTAATGATGTTAATGTTAATACAAATAATACTAACAGCAATATATTAATAGTAACACTACAAATAAGAGCAATGGCAATAACTGCAGGAACATGGGGGCAGCAGGCGGCTGCAACCACAGATCCAGACTCCGGAGAAAAACCTGCAGAAAGAAACAGAAGGAGGGAGACCGAAGAGAGAAAGGAAAGCAGTCGAGTTAGTAACAAGCATTAATGGGATAAGAGTGCCTACGGATGGAGAGGTAGAGGAGGAGAGAGGAGCTCAGTGCATCATGGGAAGTCTCCCGACAGTCTAGGCCTATAGCTGCTATAAGTTTTATCAAAAAGGAAAGTCTTAAGCCTGCTCTTAAATGTGAGGACGGGGTCTGTCTCCCGTACACAGACTGGAAGCTGGTTCCTCAGGAGAGGAGCTTGGTAGTAGTCTAGTTGGGACGGGATCTAAGAGACACACTGAAGGCTTAGATGAAGAAATCATTGAAGCTAGTTGATGAGAGAAAAACTAAATGTACATCAGGTTTTACAGTTGCTTTCAGGATTCTTGTGTTTGAAGATAAGTCAGCACCAGTGGAGGAATTGTGTCTCTAATAGTTAGAATTGTATCATTAATGAAGCTCATGAAGTCATTACAGCTGAGCTCTGCAGGACTACATAATATAATAATAATAATAAGCTTAGGAGTCCTCTGTTGAATTGAGATATGGCACTGAAGTAAATGCCGATGGAATCACTTCCTTAAATTTAGCTACAGCACTTTCAGATAGACATCTAGTGTAGGAATGTTTGAATAATGGCGTCTAGTCCAGTAACAGTAATTCAAAAGTTATTAAATTATGATTGGATAAAAAAGGATTCTGTGGAAGGACTATTAGATGTTCAATATCAACACTGTAGACAAAGATCAAGGTCGAGGGTGTGGTTAAAGCAGTGTACATTCTGACAGAAGCCAATTGAATCTAACAGTGAGACCAACGCGGCACTAAGGCTGTCATTATCAACGTCCACATGAATATTAAAATCACCTACAATAATGATTTTCTCTGTTTAAGGAGTTAACCTGATAAGAAAATTCAGAATACGGTCCAGGAGCGCGGAGCACTATAACAAATAGAACTGGCCGTAATGTTTTCCAATTTGGGTGTGAAAGAAAGTTATAATCTAGTTTAGGTTTAGGGTTTATTCTTAGGCTTGAGTCAAAGATGGCAGCGACTCCACCTCCTCGGCCTGGGCCTCAAGGAATGTGAGTGTTGATGTGACTGAGGGGGGGGGGTGGATTCATTTAGGCTGACATATTCATCATGACACAGCCAGGTTTCAGTAAGACAGAGTAAATCAATATGATGGTCTGATATTAGATCATTAACTAGCACAGCTTTAGATGACAGAGATCTGATGTTTAAGAGTCCACATTTAATTCTCCTATTTTGTTGTTCTGTTGCAGTGGTGGTCTTAGTTTTTGGGGGGGTTATGTATTTTTATAGGGTTTTTATGTATTTTTATAGGTTTCGTATGTATAGCTCCTCCTCTTACTTTTGATTTAATTAATGTAAGTGGTCGGGGGGGGCAGGAGTTTAGGGTGGGTAACTGTGGAAGCGCAGAGAAGCTGTAGGACTGCAACTCTGCCTCAACACTGAGTTGTCATAATTTAGGGACGCTAATAAACTCGGCCGCATTTGTAATTTGTATTAATTGATAAAATGTGACATAATGTGATATATTGGTGTTTATTTCTGTATTATTCTCGTTTGGCATATGGATTTGTCTATTTAAATTTCCACTTAATTTTCGATTGTATTTATCAATTTATATATGTATTTATTTATATATTTGTTTATGTATCATTTTCCCTTTGCATCAGCCACCTATTTATTTCCCCAAACTTATTTATTTCTGTATTGTTTTCCTTTTGCATTTTCTTTTGACATTTCTTTGGCTGCTTTTGATTCCAGATCAGCACATGGGATATGACATGTTCGCCCACATGCACACACACACAACCCATAATGCCTTAATGAGCTCCAAATATTATTTTTGGTGCATTTAATGGCATATTTATTTATTTGTTGACTCATTTATTAATTTATTTTGTGATAATGCAATGTAAATATAGAAGAAACAAATGTGCATTGTCCAGTGATGACTTCTGTAGTCGATGATGTGTGTTATGCTGAGTGTTCTTCTACTATAGGCTCTCCACTTTTTTGTCATAAAATCATGATTTTCTTTTCTCAAAATGCTTTTTTCTTGAAATATGACTGTGTTCTTTTCAAATCCCAATTTTATTCCCACAATATGAATATTTAAATTTTAAAGTATTACAACTTTATTCTTGAGATCTCCAATTTTTCTTCCCTCAACGTGGCCGTATACTCTGCTGTAATGATTCACTATGACAATGGATAAATAAAAGGGAGTTTCCATTTCACGAGACCTATAAATATTAACGTGTGAAACAGGGTTCTCCGCGCATCTCCAAGCAAATCAGAAAAGCTGAATTGGGTGCGTCTCAGTTAGAGGACAGCAACTTTGAAAGGAATAACAGAGACTGGAGCACAACGGATTGATTTGCAGCCTTAAATGTGCAAACTGATGAAGACACAGTGCTGTCAAAATGGACAAAGACTTGAGGGAAACATGATGTTTTGCAGGTAACATTTACTATGGTCACCACCTTAGTTTTGCATGCTAACATTAGCTAATTAGCAGTAAACACAGGGTTCGTGCAACTTCTTAAATTTAAAATACAAGCACTTTCAAGGTACCAAAACCAAACTTTTTCCAGATTCTCTAAGCCTTTATCATCACACCTAAATTGTTTCTATAAATGCCAGGAGACAACAAACAAGTATGGCAAATGTTAAAAGATTTTTGGTTTCCATGAGAGGTTTTGTAGACGATGGAACACCAGATTATGTTGAAAATTAAGCATTTTCCAATTAGTATATTTGAAACGCATTTCTAGCCTTGAAAACACAACGGTGCATATTAAGCATGTTCCAAAATAAGAATTTCGACCTGATGATGTGGCTACATGAAAAGTTGCACACTCTCTACCATCCCCCAACACACACGTACACACACACACTCACATGCAGAGGCAGACATATTGGCTCTCCTCACTGTCTTCTCAAACAACTGTTGTTGATTTTTCAGTGTCTGTGATATTGTTCTCCTGCAGCTTTAACAGGACTGCCTGGTGTGTGCGTGTGTGTGTGCGTGTGTGTGTGTGTGTGTGTGTGTGTGTGTGTGTGTGTGTGTGTGGTGGTTCTTGGAGCAGCGTGTCAGCAGTGGAAAGAGCTGGGGGGAAATTTTGACACTTCTCCTCCCATAAAAGCAGCTGTGAGACCTGGAAGCCTCTACCTCCCTCCTGAGGTTACACTGAGTTTGTCTGTCTTGTAAAGGGTCGGTTCACCCACATTACAAACAAATATTTCTCCCTTACCCCCCAGTGGAATTGAGCCGCGCAGATGGTCATAGCTGCTGAGGTTTTGACACGCTTGTCACGTTTTTTCCAAAAAATCCTCAGCAACATCTCAGACGTACTGGTCCACAGAGCACACTGTCAGCAGTTTTATTTTGGAAGTATTTCTTTGGTAGAAAGTAGAGTTCTGATGAAAACTGATTCCTCTCAGCTGTATTGGACTACAACTTTGAATTAATATTTGAATTCTCCTCACATTTCGTGTGGGGATATATGCAATGATATTGCTGTTATTGCACCTTTTTCCATGATTTTTTCCAACATTTTGGTGGAAAAGTAGCTCCTGTCATTCATGCAAGAATGTTGAGCTGTTATTCCACCTCACCGTCTGTATAAAACGTACGTACAGAGAATGGGGGGCGGGGGCATTGTTGTTCCACCATTTAGCCAGCAGCGGCGGTAGTAACAGAGCCAAATCGACGTCCGTGTGAAATGGCAGGACGGGACAGGGGTGTGATGTTTTCATGATGTGTCATGTGCGCGAGCCGCCACCGGGGGATTTAAAAAGCAGTTAGCTAGATGTTAGTTAGAAGAAATTTGCAGCTAACCCACAACATCCGAAAATGTCTGCAAAATGGGGAGGCGATGAGGTCTGGTAGCTCCTTATCCTTCGAGCAGAGGACAAGATCATGTCGACTCTGTTGTGTCAAGTGTCTGTACCACACTGTATTCCACCACATTTAGGGGAGAAATAGTGTACACTACATTTCTCTACGTTATACTGTAGTTACTACCTTCCAAATGAAGATTTCACATGGCTGAAGAAATTAATAGATTTTCTGTTTTTATCGTATTCCACAGTTAACTGAATATTTCTAGGTTTGCAAAGTACTGTTTAGGTGACGATGTCACCTTGGGCTTGTCAATATTTTCAGACATTTTATGAACGACATTGTTTAATCAAGAGAATAATCAGCAGATTAATTGATAATAATGAATAAATTAAATAATGTTTAAGCCTAGTGTATACGTTTATAAAGGGAACTGTGCATTTAAAGATTAAACCAGAGGTTTCCAAATCCTTACAAATGTGACCGATGTCTATGAGTTACCCTCTAATCCTCTCAGGTTCTTGAACAAAAAAACATTTGTGAGACTGCGTATGATGAGACATCCATCAGGAAGCTGCAGTATGTCATGATTGAGAAGATGAAGTGCATCCTACACATTATTCACATTTGTTCCACAACTGAAAATCTACTAATACATTTGTTGGATTGCAAATTGGTTTCCTATTTGCTGTAATGGAGAGCAACCTTGTGCAGATTTTTTAAATATATATGTTTGGTATACTGGAAATACATTTCTGGTTACTTACACTGCATAGGTATTTAGTTAGTTATGTATCGTGCACATGCAAGTGCCCAGCCCACATGCACTTATAAGACAGCAAAAATACTGTGACACTGGTCCAGCTTTAGTCAGATATGAACAGAACACCTCATATATAACATTACATTGCAAACAAAGAACTTCTGTCTTCTGTCACAAAATCAGCAAATAAAATCTGCTACAAAATCGGTTCCCCAAAAGCAGCTCACGTTTACATCAAAACAGGAGAGCGCGTCAGAAAAGGACATTTTGCAAAAAAAAATCATCATGTAACGAGCAACAAAACCTGAAATGGACTTTGTCTCCTATCTCACCTGCAACACAAAACAACCAAAGCTGATTCGCTTCAGGGTTAAACCTGTTTCTGTAGCTAATGTTCATTTTCCTCAGCGTAACCGTGCACTCTGAGATCTGAGACTTTTGCTTCACTTCTACTTTACGTAAGGCTCGTCTCCCCTTACACCTCGCACTTTCCTTAGATTTATGTCCATGCAACATCAGGTTCCCCGTACAAGTGGACTTTTTGGAGGAAGAAATATTTCTTAAAATGGGAAGTTAGAATGGACCTTCTTCCAGAGAAAAAAAGAGGAAAAACGAGAACGCTCATTTTAACAGATATATTTTTATATCCTGTAAAGTATCTTTAGTGTTTATAATGATAAGGTATTAAACCAGAAAAGAATATGGAATTTAAAACCTTTGTTGCTTTCATGTTTGACCTTTGGGGAAACAAGTGAAATAATGAGAAAAATCACTTAATTATAGATTAGTCTCGCTTGGAACAATTTTATTTAACTAATAAAATAATTCATGTGGCAATACACCTATGAGCCCACACCCTTATTTCATATGGTCCAAATATGTCTACCCAGTACCTTCCAGATGTATTAAAATATATATTCTACTTATATATCCTGTATCATTAGCTGTCATTTCTATGTGCTTTTTAAATATATTACAGTGTCACCACTCTATGCAGAATGGTAATATTTCCAGTGAAGACAGCAAATCAGTTGGCAGAAACCAGCAACAGTCAGATCAGCTTCTTTAACAAGTGCAGCTGGTGAGAGGTCGGAGGGAGGACCCGAGTATATGTGCTAATGGGCTGCTCTCAGCACAGACAATAATAATAACAACAAAGTGCAGTGCTGAACGGGCCCCTTCAACCGTTTCCAAATGTCATTCCAGGCCTGGATGTAATGAGCCTCAGTGCAGAGTTGAATGGTTGGTAATTGCTGAACATGGGGAAATGGTTTGTCACCATAACTTCCTTCAGTTTCCCAGCTTCCTCTGTGTGTGTGTGTAGAGTTGTGTCCCCAAACTCTAGGCCTCTTGACCTGATTGTCTGCACACTGCGAGGTGACCCTTAAATGATGATGATTAAAAAATTCATCGTTGCAGGCGGCGGGAGCAGATATCTTCTTTATTCTTCCATCTTTTGGATAAGGAGGAGGAAGTATGAAACTGTGGGAGGAAATATAGGAAGAAATAAACAGACAAAGCAGTGTTTGTGTGTCCGCTTATTACATTTGTCAGTGTAATAACTTACAACTGGAAATGCTGCGTCTCAGTTCTGATGCTTTGGTTAGTACACTTCCATGCAGTACACTGTGTACACTATGTACGTACTTGCGTAGCGTGTGAATTCTGACGCTGTAGTCTTGTCTCAAATCGAACATGGCCGAAATGACCATCGCAACATTTGATCGCTTCTTCTTTTTCTTAATTGTAGCCAGGCATGTCGTTATTAGCAACAGTTGATTGTCGTCTGCCAAAATATCTGCCGGCTCATTTCCTCATTTGACTTCAATTCAATTTGACTAAAAATTTACAAAAATGAACGTGCTGTTACCTTTAGTGCGGTGTTCAGCGTAACAATCTCAGCCACCATTTTCAAACATTGGCGACCCCTCCCCTTCTGCTACGTAGCCAAGGTGGCGACCAATGAGGGTGAGGAGTGTCCAGCGTTTCACACTCAACTTTCTGACCGTTATGAGTTCACCATCCAGGTACTCATAGTGCACTGCATTTTTTCACGATGTGAGTGTGAATGCACTTATGCACTCAAAATAGCAAGTGTAAGTACGGAGGAACATGAATTGAGACACACCATAAGAGTCTACATCCATGCTAGCAGCAATTTGAGGCTGAACAGTGATGCTTTGAGCTAAATGCTAACATTAGCAATGCTAACATGCTGATGCTTCGCAGGTATATTGTTTACCATGTTCATCATCTTAGTTTAGCATGCCAACATGCTAACATTTGCGTATTTGCACTAAACACAGAGTTCAGCTGATGATAATGGCAATGTTACGTTAAATGTTTGACCTGATGATGGCACTAGAGGAAAAGTTGTACAATCACCAATGTTGTTACAATGAATCTTGAGGGGAACATGAATGTCTGTACCAGACTACATGACATTCCACTCAAATCAACAAATGCCAACCTCATGGTGACTAGAGGAAAGATCAGAAGGATACAGCTTCTGAGAACCATGAATATCAGTACTAAATTTGGTGCCAATCCACCAAATAGTTGTTGAGATATTTCACAGGATAAGTGAACATTTTGACCCACTGGTGGCACTAAATGATAAGTCAAAAGATTACCAAAGTCGGTAGGAATCATCCTCTGGGGACCATGAATGTCTATACAAAATGTAATGGCAATCCATTCAAAAGCTGTAGAGACACTTTAGTTTAGAACAAAGTGGTGGATCGACATACAAACCAACAAGGCTGCACAGCACAGGGTGTTAAGCAAACATTAGAACCTTTACCAAAAATTGTCACTGTATGTTGGATACAACAGCCTATTTTTTTAACCTATAAATCAACTTCAATATGTGTAACAATACATTGATATTTTAAAAGAAATAGTCAGATTATTGGAGTTTATTTCATCAGCTTGGCAGTTTGTTCACATAACTATTGCAACTCCAGGTGGAATTTGCTTGGTTGTCATGGAGTTGGATCTATTAACCAACAAGCTCAGTAGCTGATGTGTTTTCATACATAAAACCTTTAGGACTTGTCAGATCTTAGTACTGCGTGATATTGTTGAAATGTCTGGAAAAAGCTAGTAAGTGAACGTTGACCTTGAATGTTCAACCTTCTTGTTGTGTGCATAAAAATGTGTAACAACACTGACAGGAAAAAAGTTCTTACAAGTTAATTCACAGTTATTATGCAGCAATATTTTACTACAATAATGGTTCCGTATTGTGGAGAGAAGTTATGGTATAGGATTTACAGCACAGACGTAACTTACATATGGGTGTGTGTGTGGTTATGTGAAACAGGAGATGGGTTTGCGAAGAGGAGCAAAGAAGGGAAAAGAGAAATATTTAACCTTAGAACAGAGTTGTGGTAGTTTAATGAACTCTTTGCCTGGGCCGTAATTTTGTAAAGAGCAATTTCCACGTCATGTCTGATCAAATGTGACATTGTTGAAAGAATACTTTACCCCACACACCCTTCTCCAGTGTCTGGCGGCTTTACATTCAGCTGGGTAACAACAGTTTCCCCATCGAAAATGAAACGGATTAGACACTTGCCAAACATATCAATGGTAAGAACATGTTTGTGAGAAAAAGGTGTTTTGTTTAATATCCATAGGACATGCTATGTTGAAAACTCCCCACATACAGTATACTCAGCCAGGAGCTGGAAATATGCACACACAGGATGGTCCTCAAACGTTTTGCTGCACTGTTGCACATACCATGTTGCTTTTACATGTCCACCTTGATTATGTCCAACTGAAAAAGTATGACGCTTTTTTTTCACACCCTTTTTCCCATAAACACACAATCATACCATGGATGTGTATGGAGGACCACAAGTGTCACGGAAATAGTAAAGCACTTCATTGATTAATAAGGACGTGCGCAGGGCCGGGTTAAAGTTGCCCATGCGACAGCCCATTTGCCGGCTCTGGCTGAGCTAGAGAAATAAAACGTACAAATATTTTTCCTGCTGCACAAATATGAGTTAGACCAAATTAAAACGCCATATCATGCAAACATTTATAATTTTTTTGCTCGTCACGTTTGCATCACATCGCACAATATTGCCTTATATTATGCTATCACATGAACCAACCTTAGGTAGCTAGCTGGCTAACGTATGGTCAGCAGGCTACATGCAAGATACCCCCTCAGTTACAAGCAATAAGATATACAGGTTTTCATACTGATTTAGATTGTTGAATCATGCTAGATTAGATGGCGTTTTACAGTCAATATGAAGCTACGTGTCATGTGCGAACCAGACCAACCTTTAGCTTCTTTCTAGCTTGTGACATGCTAGCTATGTTCTTGAACATGCTTCATTCAGGTTGTGACGAATATTCAACCAACAAGCACATGTAGCTGAGAGGAGTCACAAAACCTTCGATGTAAAAATGTAATGTATTCACGTTACATTTTCTGTGCATATTCATGGTGTCTAAAAGATTTTCGGCCAACACCTGTCTGAGGCAGTGCGTTTACTGTATATGGGCTTAGAGCTTTCAGACATTACTCTTAATGAAAATACAGGCTGTTTATATGTCTTTAATGAACCTTTGACAAAGCTTATCTTTAAAATCTGATCTTGCCTTAATTGTCATTGGTATGTGTATCATCCACACCTGACACATTTTGAGAAGGCTGTATATGTGTGAAACATATTCAGATAATTTCCATACAGATATGCACACAAACTAAAAACACCAAACCATTAGAAAAATGGCTAAACATTTTCTTCTTCATCCTCTTTTGGTCAGCAAACAACAAAATTGTGCATCACAGTCACCACCTGCTCACAGCAAACACAGTTGCAGGTCATAAAACTACCTTTTAACACGCTTTTCCTACGCTGCTGCGCTGAGACAATTTGGCATTATCATCTGCATATATCGACGTCTTCCTAATTTTATTTACACGCCTCCCACAGTCATGCTAACACTTGGGAACTCACTTTCCAAAAGCTACTTTTCTTTCCATCCACGTGAAAATGCGAGCTAGCCCACCATTTCCTGCAGTGTTAGCCTTAGCCTCAGTCTTTTGGTACAATAACATGTATGTAGCCATCGAGTGCATATTCAAGGCCCTTTACAGGATTTCTGTGTCAAAATGAACCAGCTTGAAACATTAAAAACTGACTGTTGCCCATTAGAATGAGAAGCTACTTTTTTACAAACTTTACAACTTTCTAAAAAACCCCATAATCAACCACACATGAAAGCACATAATATAACACAAACATAAGCATCGTATAAAAAAGGATCCACTATTTCAAATATTACTATGAATTTTGAGTGGTAAATCTGCCACTGTTATTATTGTAAACTGCATATAGACTATGTTGTGTGAGAAAGCTTGACAGGCTAAGCAACAGTAACCATGGAGAGCAGGGTCAGCTAACGGTCAATTATTGAATTCTGAGCCTGAACGGTTGATGACTGTTGATTGGCTGAAGGACTGTCTGCATCACACTATAACTTATTTTTGATTAATGTTTGAATGACACTCACACCCTCCAATCAATGCATTGTGTGTGTGTGTGTGTGTGTGTGTGTGTGTGTGTGTGTTATTCGATGCATGTGTGTGCATGAGAAAGAGTGTTGCCACCACATCTGGCCTGGCGTGTTATTGCAGAGGTCAGGGGTCTGCTGGGTCTCTGCAGCAGCGGAGCTGCAGGTGAACGCCAAAGGCAACCATAATCACAAGTCAGGGTTGTTAACTCTTTTCTCTGTGTGCGAGTGAGACTCAGAGAAGGAGGGTGTTTTGAGGGTGAACAGGTGGTGATCTGGTGTTCAAAGACAGAAGGAGAGAGTAAAAAAAAAAACTGAGAACAACTTGCTCTGCCTAAAGAAAAGTATGATGGAGTGGTGAGGTACACTTGATGTCACTGACAAATCCTCTTTTCAAACAATACTTAGGAGTGTATTCCAGATGGTTCCATAATGGTATAAAGACTTCCACCCTTAACACATTTGATGGAGAATATTGGTGAATTTAACTCTGGGTTATAATTGTGGCCATTCTGGCTATGTGTCATCCTAATGTATTGCACTAGAGATTCAAGAAATGTCATTTGTGCAAAACAATCTATACTGGGGCGAGCAGTGCAAGCCTCCCAAAGCTTTCAAAATAAATTTTGGTTTTACATAAATTGTTTCAAACTCCCCTCTGAATCCAACAAAATGTAAACACGGAAGTGCTGGATTAGCAGCAATAACTCTATTTCAACAACAGCTTCGACTAGCTGGTTTTGGGAAGAGGAGACACACTCTTGGGCAAGGCTGTGAATTGATTTGTTGAAGTTACCCAGCTGGAATCAAGCTCCTCTGTGGACACGTTTGCATTTTCTATCCATCACCAACAAGCCCTACTCTTGGTAGCAAAGTGTTCCTCAGTCAGTCTTGGAGCTCGGGAATGCCACCGGTATCTTGAGGTACTTTAACTAGCAGAAAGGCACTCATGTTTCCCTCTACCTACATCCTTTGTCTTTGGATTAATCATTGTATGTCTACGCTGTTTGAAATATATCAAAGTAAAATGCCTGACGAGCTTCCTCATCACAGTCCACCGGATAACCAGCCATTGCACTTGCACAATATACAGCCATTGGATTTCCTTAGAAAACCCTAAAGTGAACAAACCTTCTGTCTTTCGCTACAACGTCCTTAGCATGACCACATGCTCAGTTGACAGCAACCTACAGCCTTGAACACATAAAAATCTAGTTTAGCTTGCAGGTTGTCCTGGAAGTAGATATATGCAGTTAGCGACTATAGCTAATCCAAGCTAGTTAAATTAGTTAAGTTTAAATTGAAAAGCTTTAGGAAGCACAGTGATGGTTTGCCAGAATCAGAATAGAAGTACTGGGTGCAAAGTTAACATGACCCATGGTCAGAATGGACAAATTTATGAGAATAAGACCCAGGTTTAAAAATACCAGAATGTTCCTTTAAGTTACCTACTCCTACTAAAAGAGTTTTTGTTTCAGGGTTGTGTTTTCAGCTGATCCGTAAGAGGTGGCGACACTTTATTTGAAGCGCTCCTTTTGGGCTACAAAGTGTAATAAAATGCCATTTCGTCAATTCAGGTTCAAGGGTGAAGAGAATGTCTGCCTGCTATATTTAGTGCCAAGTCCAAGATGGTCGACCTTTCTCCTTTCTGGCCCGGGGTCAGGTGTCAGGGGTCGAATGTCGGCAGGCTGAAATGACAGTTTATTTTTAGTGCAAACAAGACTGCTATTTAAGGCTACATAAAGAGGCTGGTCAGATAATTATACCACCGGTTGGTCGGCTGCCATTTATCCACCCACCCTACCGGTCAATTGCAGCCATATGTGGACAGACTAGGGGGTCTGCCCCGCTGCCACCAGCTGTGTGTGTGTGTGTGTGTGTGAGTGTGTGTGTGTTTGCATTAATTTTCTCCCACGTAAATGCTGGCATCTTTCCTTAACTGTGTTGTAAATGTACACCACTTCATGTCTTGTGGATGTGTGTATCTGGCTTGTCCGTATAAATGTAACCATTTCTCTTATGTAACCATGCAACCCACTACATGTGCATCCGTGTGTGTGTGTGTGTGTGTGTATGTGTGTATGTGTGTGGTTTCCCTGCATAAATGTTAGTGTCTCGCAGTTGCTCTGTTGTTAGTGCGGGTTAGTGGTTGTTAGTGCTAGCCCTCTCTTCAATTTGGCTTCAAAACTCAAAACACGCTGTCCGCCCCTTCTGCAACCGTCCTCCCAATGTGGAGGGAATCAAATCAAACCGATTCTCTCTGAAACGTTGTTTATGCCTCGCCCTCTCGAACCACCCAGATGCTGCTCTGAGGGAGACAGTTTACAGTATGTTACAGCAAGGTGGTGTGGATGAAAAGACAAATGTCCTCCAGTATGACTGGGGAGCATGACAACCACATGAGAGCGAAGAAGCACTTCAGCATGTCACTCATAGTAAAAATTAACATGTTCGTGAAAAGCAAGGATATGTGTAGAGTTCTAATAGTGTTATGTAATTGGGTAAGTAATTGTACTATACAGTAATACTTTTGTGTGAGTGTTGTATTTGCAGAAGTAAAACTCAGGCAGAGAGGTTTTTGCAATGGTTTTTCTCACCTATTTCTAACGTGTGTCTACATGGCGATTTTACAACAAGCTTCATTTTTAAAGCTGCACCAATCAATATTTTTATATTCAAATGGGCCAAATGACTGCATGTCATGTGGAAGGGCTCACTCGTAGAGACAAACCCACAGAGAATTATCACCCGTCTCTGTGTTTTTGTCCCTCAGCTCAATGGCGCCTTTTTGCGTCTTTCAGCTCTTGGGTTTGGTTTCACGGCCTGCAACTTTACTGTTTTGGTTCAGTCTTACCACTCTAATCAACTCCATTTCCAGCCACAACAGGCAGCTGTTGGTGAACATAGTCGAAACTCTAGCACACTAAACAGCCAGAAATTATATTACAGAAAAATCTTCAGTTGGTCAGAAATATGACTCCAAATGAATGCTAATGTTTCTCTATGTCTGCGAGATGTGTAATTAGATGACAATTGTCCATCATACAGATGTTATACGAGGATGATTGTCAGTGTTGTGTTCACGTCTTGTTCCACTGCCCACAAGTGGACCAAAAGATATCACTTCATGGTACTTTTAAGGATCAAAACTAAGTATGTTTGACGGTATGCTTACTTGATTGACGTGCATCACTGTTTTTTAATATTTTTATGAGTAGTTAGTTTTTTTCTTTTAGTTTTTAAACCCAGCTTCTGGGTTTGCAATTTCTGACAACCAATTGGTTGATGGAAACAAGTTGATGCGCAACGTGTTGTTGAGTCTCTGGAGGTGTTGGCACCTTTATAAACCTCTGCGACTTAAGATGGTTACATTGTATGGATATAGCCTGATTACCCCCCCCCCCCCGAATGAGTCGCCCCTAACAAATTTTGTTTCTGCCAGATTGGTTGTCGTTTGGCATGTGATCAACTATCAGGCTCTCGACTGATTTCCCTCATAGTTACTGTCAAAAGATCGGTGATAAACTGTAGTTAGCTTGTTTTAATATTACCGGTATTTTACACGTAGAGTGTTATAAAGCCAAACTTGAACTGAATGCTGCAAATCTGGCAGATCAGATTGTCATTATCTTCCAGCCATCTGCAGCTCCAGGTTGATTTTTTTTTCTTACTCTTTGTTCGTAGTGGAATTGCGCAAAGCAATGCTGCCTTTCTCTCTTTGTGTCAAAATTGGAGAGGGAGTCATCGTGTTTGAATAAACTTTATAGGAATTGTCACTGGACAAATGCGACCTCGGGTTCGACTCTAACGTTCTGTGCGAGCAGCCACGTCGTGGCCATTGTGCCACAGGTTCTGGTTCTGGCTGTGTAGAAAGCCTGATTCAAATGATGAGTGTGAGTTAACAAGATTGATAAAAATGCAGTGTCTGCCCAGTTGAACATACATCCACAGAGACATTAAGAGGAATCTTTGCTGAACTGTAATTCCAACCTTATCCATGATGGTTGCTCATTGTAGGTCATCTCCACCTGACTTACTCTGCTTCCCAAAATTTAAATTTATGGAAACGTAGAGTTATTAATTATAATAAATATTGCAAAAAAAAAATAAAGGAGGCTGTATTTTCCAAAAACAAAAAAAACAAAAGGAAAATACCTAGTGATCATGTACACACTTACTTACACACAAAACTCCCTAGAAGACCAGAATCCGTTGCGTGACTGAAGTCCCAGGAGGCTCTGGAGCTGAGTCACTAGTTTCACTTTCACAGTTAACTCTTTCTCTCCTCTTTCTCTTTCTTGAACATTCTTTTGGCAACTTCTCCTACCTTTGCTTCAACGTGTACCTGTTTCACTCTTTGCCTTTTTAGCTCTCTTCGCTCCAGTGCTTCTCTCAGCCTTTTAGTCACGACTCTCAGTGCTAAAAGTGTCACTCTGACTCTCTAGCTATGAGTCAACAGACTGTGTTGCACCAACATTAATCAATGCTGCTGAACAGAAGTTGCTCTTATGGAGGTAGTTAAGCAGTTGTAAATACAGTGGGGGACTCTATTCATCCTTCTGTCCTGATCCTACTGTGTAAATTTCAGCATTTAATTAATAATTCATTCATACTTAACATTCAGAGCTGATCTGTCCAGAGCAGACTCTGCCTCTTTAATTATGTGAAGAGGCAGATGAAGATGCAACATTTGCCAACAAAGCATGGGTGGCTCCATGTAGGGATGAAACAGCAGCAATTGTGACATGTTGCAATCACTGTGTTGTACAATGGCTGTATAGACAATTATCTGTAATGTGGCCCTGAGTATTATTATTATATTATTATAATTCATACCAATAACAATAACAAGGACAATAATATTAAATAATAACAACAACAACAACAGCAACAATAATAAGACTACTATTATTTTGGCTTCTGTTTTATTTAGTTCAGTAAAGTCTCTTCTTGTCCTGCATCCAGACGAGTCCTGTTGAAATTGACTTTACATTCAGGCTGCTTGAGGGGGACAGAGAAATGACTTATTTAGTGACACAGAAAGACAGGTTTTGAAAGTTTACAGTTGCTATTCTGAGGATCTAAAGGTTAAGGATCTTTGAAGCATATCGATGTTGTGTACACTGACTGCATCAAACGGTGAACACTCGCTCCCCGTGCAGGACACTGAGGAAGATCTGGAGCAGGTGGCTGCTGGGTGGAGGTGGTGAAACCCTTGACTGACCTGCAAACAGTCAGTAACACACCAGGGGAAATCACTGTGGTTTGCACAGTCAGCACTTTTCTGGAGCAAACCAGAGAGGAAGTTTCCACAGAGGGTATGAGTGTGATACTTTCGTGTGATACCAGTCCTCTCCTCCGCATAGCTTCTTTAGGTCGAGCTGGGATACTGGCAAGAAAACAAACTGTACTGTAACTCATCCAGACACTCTACAGCCACATACAGCAGCTCTGTGAGGCTGTTCGGTGGTGATGTTTGGCAGGTTTTCCATGTTCACCAGCTTAGTTTAGCCTGTTAGCATGATAGCATGTTTGCTAATTATCACTACACACGAGCCACAGCTGAGGCTGATATGAATGTCACACAGTTCTGCAGGTATTTGTTCATGAACCAAAGTATTGGATGGAAAATTTGACCTGGTGATGGCGCTAGATGAAGGTCAGGGGATCATCAGGGAATATTACGATTCATCCTGAAAGGAGCATGGGTGTGTGTACCAAATGGCACTCCATCCAATAGTTGTCATTTCACACAAAACCACACATGAGAAGCTCATGGTGGCGCTATCAACAAACACATGCAGACCCGGTAAACTTGTGAGTTGTTATTTTTGTTATTTATATCCTTGGATAATGTACATGTGGATTGCACTGACATTTGGTTTATCAACACCGTGCCACATTAGTAGCGATTACTATTTTACGTATTTGTTTGATCATGCTGCAGGAACTATGAATTGAATTCAATGGCGACAATAAATGGATGAACTGATTTCCAAGTGCTCTTTCATTTTAGACTCTTAACTGCGTGGTTCAGGCTCGGTGCAAAGACACGGCCGTGCGATGAGAGGACAAAGGACAGAGACAGGAGGGACATAAAAGAAAGAGCCGATGTTTCTGGTAAGTTCTGAGATCAGTCAGAGGCAGAGCTGAACAAAAACACACAGAAACCTCCCATTACAGACAGTGCGCCCATCGCTAGCTAGCTTACAGCTAACCGCTTTACAGTTGGTACACTGGCAGTTTGGGGGCGAATAAGCACAAACCGACCAGCGGTCAATTTCGTGCGAATGATGCGAGGCGAGAATTCGCTTTGCTTTCTGTCGGAACACACCTTCATACTATT
Organism: Gadopsis marmoratus; assembly: GCA_036023855.1. Classification (NCBI taxonomy): domain Eukaryota; kingdom Metazoa; phylum Chordata; class Actinopteri; order Centrarchiformes; family Percichthyidae; genus Gadopsis; species Gadopsis marmoratus. The sequence continues at coordinate 20,321 of JAVQJF010003195.1, forward strand.
GTAGGCTCAAATAGTCAACATCTGTAGCTGTACTGCAACAAAATCTGTAACTAGTTAGCCGGGGAGGGGCGGGGGGGGTCTTGCAAACACAGGTGATAAGAGTTCCAGAGACGAGACAGAATCACAGGAGAAAGAAGTGGGAAACTGTTGTACGTTGCGTTCTAAGGCTGTGAAGAGTTGTGCTTTGGACTCTGTAGACTCCACACTTCTTCGTCCACTGATCCCTATCAGCCAAACAGACGGCTGGCGCTCAGTAGCTCGGCTTCCGCAGCAATTACCTTCTCCCTCGAGACACCGGGAGAAACTGAGAGCATAGGCAGCTTCTCTGTGTGCGTACGAATGAGTGAGTGTGAGTATCTGTGTGTGTGTGTGTGTGTGTGCATATTAGACTTGTTTCTGCTCTGAATTGAAACCCCAAAGCGACCGTGTCAGAAAATTGAGCTTACCCACATAACCCAAAAGACCCATAATCCCTCCGTTTGCCCACATGGGGTATTTAGTTTCTCCTTTACAAAACGGCTCCCAGCTCCCCACTATTCAAAAATTGAAATCTGATGCCCTCTAAGGTTAAGCCAGCGAGACAGCGACCAGTGTCTGATTTGTCATAATGGCGCTTTCTTCCATTTGCCTTGTACAGTAGTGGGGCTGGCCTGTTGGGCTAAGCAAGCCCCATGATTGATGGACTAAATGGCGTGTAGAGGAGATCTGCTGTTGTCTCAACTCTGGCCATTCACATTCATATTTGCGTGCACACATCCGTAAAAGCAGTACATTTTAATCCAGTACATTTATAAGGCTTAAGAAATTAAACAAGAGCAATATTCTTTTAAAGACCTATCTGCTGTCTTGGCGAGCATTAGATAAGCAGACTGATACCACTCCCATGTCTGTACGCTAAGTGTGAAGCTACAGCCATCAGCAGGTTAGCTTAGCTTAGCATAAAGACTGGAAACAGGGGGAAATAGCTAGCCTAATACTGTGCAAGGGAAACTAACTCCACCATGTTATATGGCCAGGCTATTTTGTGGTACGGATGATTTTTTTGTATAATACGAATTTGAAAAGTAACCAGTAACCACATTCGTGTTTCAATATAAAACACCTGTTTTTTTCCTCTTTTCTTTTTTAAACGAGTTGATGTAAATGCAAAACAGGTCGAATAATCTGGCTTTGCACTGCAAAATTTGTTTGTTAGGACTCAATTACAGACAAAAATGTCTTTACAGGATTGAGGTCTTTACATAATAGCATTGGCGATAAAAACCCTGTAAAGGGGCCATTTTGCTGATAATAGCTGTGTACCTTAAGAAGATTTTGAATGCAGGACTTTTACTTGTAGTGGAGCATTTTCAAATTGTTGCATCGGTACATTTAGTTCTTGTTCCACCACAGGTCACGTGCATGGCCTGAGGTGCTTTATTCTCTACACGGTGCTTTAAAGACAGACCTAAGGTTCTGGGAGGGAATCATTTTTCACCCTCAGTACTGACTGATGTGCTGTGTACTGGATGGCACAGTAAGCAAATTGCGAGTGATTCATTGCTCATAGCAACATGGTGTGTGAGTGAAAAATGTGGTTTTACGTATGTGTGTATATTATTAATATTGTGGAATTAACTTATTGTATATTGATATATGTGTGAAGTGAAAATTAAACTTGAATGAATGTATGTTTGTGTGTCCATACATGTGCAGAATTGTGTGTGTGTGTGTGTGTGTGTTTTTGTCAAACTAATTGGAGAGAGCCAGGAGTCAAGGCTCAAGGATAAGATAAGATTGCAAAAACCAAGCGCTGCTGTCGGGAAATAACCGTGTAACTGCAATTTCAGTCTTTCCCTTCCTCTGAATATTTGCTCTTGGTTCGGGCGAGCCTCATCAACCCCGAGGTATTTTGCTAAAAATCTACGGTAAAATTTCAAAACTGCATCGCCGAAAATGAGAGAAAACGAACAAAAGGAGGAAAAAAGAAGCATTTCCCAGTCCTGAAAGACAGACTGACTTTGTGCAGATACGTGGTTTTTGGTCCGACAATGGCGAGACGCATCTGGTAACACTTCTGTGTAATTGCTGCTGAGAAACCCTGAAGATCTGAGAGGAGAAGAAAATTCCAACATGTTTTTCCTTCGTCCCTCTCCTGCCCCGTTCGCCTTGTGTTGGAATTTCACCAGAGTTAAGGCAAAAACAAAAGAGACGGGTGTTCTGAGTGTAAGAAAAAGAAAAAAGAGAGAGGAACACTTGGATGAAATACAAGGAGGGCGTTTGTCAGTGACTGTTTATGGCGTGTGTGTGTGTGTGTGTGTGTGCAAAGGGTGTTTTCTAATAGCTATACTGACAACCAAAGTTAAGCCGTGAAGAGAATTAAATGGGTACCAACTTCTTTTGTAGCAATCACTACTCCTACCAGAAGACATATAGCACTAACTGGAAACAAATGATTTTTAATGAATAATTGCTCCAGCTTGAAGTGGTGTTCCACGAGCTCCACATCTCCTTCTATTTTGGCAACACTTTCGGCGCTGAGCGGATATTGCTGCGCTGTTTCTGCACTTCAGTTCCCAGAGATCACCTGTCATTCAAACAGCGGGGGCAGTTTGTTTTCTTCTTTGGATCTTGCAGTGCTTTCAAACCCAGTTCGTGTCCCGTGTGAAACCAAAAGTCAATGTTGACTTATTTTAACTTAAGCACGTAACTAACATACTTACAGTATTTGAACCAACGCCATGATCTTTTCCTAAATCTTAAGCGAGTAGTTTTGGTGCCTGAACCTAACCAAACTGTGACACTCCGTACACCTATGCGTGTCATTTTGGGAGTCACTGGGAAACAACCTATTCTGTCATTTAGGTTGGAGGAATAAAAGAAGAAAACTTGAAGGAGCAGCTGATTCGTATACTTTGCGGTCCGTGTACTTTCACCATGAAACGAAAAACACAAAAAGGGTCTTGTTTTTTTCCCGGTTCTGTGACGAGTAACAGAATGAAATTTTAATCTTATACTAACAATACTGTGCACAAAAAAAATGTCGATTTTACAATTTTACATTGCCTAACTATTAGGTAGATGTGTTTATCCCACACTTAACCATCTGATTTCAGCTGAATTAAATGTTGTTTACTTAATTGTGTCCCCACAAACCTCCGCCCATGGGAAGAGTTATACTGTCTTATATTTCAATGGGCAAGAACACCTCTTGTACAAGAAGACATGAAACGAGGGACGTTTTCCCCCACGCTTTGCTGTCAGTGGTTTGTTATCGGATATGTGACAGAAGACGGGCATTTTCGTACCAAGAAAAATCGAATACAACGATTGTTAAAGAGAAGAAGAGAATATATAAAGGACGACAGTATATTGCCCACTACATTTCAGTAGTGCAACTAGTGAGACAGAGTTGGGAGATATGGGTGTTTGTTTACTCTGCAGTAAAATATACTGTGACTGGATCTGACAGCTTGTTTAGCTCTCAATCTGCTGTGTAGTGACATTTTAATGAGGAGATCACATGGTTGGACATGCAGGCTAGACCTGGGTTCAACGCACACACAGACGCTGACCACACACACACACACACACACACACACACAGCTCACTATCACCAAAATAAATACTTTATACCCACACATAACCGCATTTCGCCAACATATCCAACCACACCAATGAGCCCACCCTGACTCTGCATCCAAAGCCATCCCAACTGACTCTAATTTAGCGTTTCAAGTCTCTGTGTGGCACCAGGGTGGCAGGGTGGCAGGGTGGCACCGCCGGGGATTTGTGGGTGTCTACACTGCCAGGAGGAGGGGGGGGGCGGCATGTGCCCACAAGTCTGCCAGGCTTCAAAGCAGCCTCTCATTTCGTTTGGTGAAAAGTGCTGCATTTTACACACTGTCACTTCTACTGAGCACTTTCGGAATTACTGTCGTGGCGTTGTCTTTTAACCCTTCACTCACTCCAGTTTGTGACTGCGCCAGCATGAATGGGAGGTATGCACGTGTCCTGGCGTGGCTGCTGATAACTGAACCATTTCTTTGTTTTAAATACCAAACAAAGAGTTAGAGGTGTTCTTGGACAACAGAGGAGGAAGAGAGTGCTCTTTGGATGGGAGAGCCTCTGAGATCCAAGTGCTTATCGTAAATGCTTTACCCATTCGACAAAAAGTTATATTTTACATATTCTTACTTGCTTACGAGTGGTGGCTACACTGTAAAACATCATGGCATGGAATCAACTAATCTTTTGTCATTAAATTAACGTAAATATATGTTTTATTAATTTCAAGTCAGTCCAGCATCAGAAGTTATGAACCTGAGTTCCCCCGACCTGAAGGTGAACTTTTGATTTGGAAATGATGACGTGAATATATTGTACTGCTGATTGTTCATTCAACTCATTTTCTAAAGAGTCATGATTTATGTATTTACAGGCTTCCAGTCATTGTTCCAAACAATAAAGGTTAGTATTCAACGGCATCCCTGGGAGGAGCGTTGCACGTTACCTTTGTACTGTGACTTTGGCGCAAAGTGGCAGCCGCAACGAAAAACGTACAATTAATGCAAATTTGACTGCAATTTGAGTTGTTGATTCAGCTTAACTTTACTGTTAACTTAGGTTCTCTACTGAATCTTATGTTTATACCTTGATATATGAAGCGTGTTGTTTTTGAACTTTCCATTTTCACAACTTTGAAGCAATAATTCAACTTTAGCTCAATGAGTGTAGCTAGTCATCAGTTTTGGTTTTATTTCCATCCCTGAGATGTCTGCTGTCACTCCCCAATACAATGGAGTAACAGCGACTATATGGGGGGTTTTTTTGCTTGTTTTTTACATATATGAGCAAATTGATCCTTTAAAATACAGGGAATTATAAAGCCTCACAACACATAGTAGTTTGCAGTTTGTAATTTGTTGTAGTTTGTATTACAGTAATATTGCACTATTAAAAAATGTGTGTTTTGGGTTGACTTATATTGACTTTTGCCTTCCTCACTCATTCACATATACAGTCATTCCCCAACTTTATTTGCAAGTCGAAACCCATCTCCTCATGTCACGCGCCTTGTTACTCTTCGTAGCTGTTATGATTTACTTTTACCACTTGTCTTAATTGCAGCTCTTCTTTTATTTTTACCAATAAAACTCACCTTCGATTTCTACCACTCACCACGAGTAAAATGCTGTTGACAATCGTCATCGTGTTTGTGCTGTGGCTGTACTATAGGCAGGCTTTTATAAACACAGTTTGCCCCGTCTTGAACTGAAACTGTATGTCACGCACCAACAAATCTCACGTGTTTACTTCCCGGTGTAGCGTCTTGTCATGTGTTTGAAAAAAGATGAAACTGTTGTGCCGGAGAGAAATATCACTTTAACACCCCTTGTTGATGGATTTGTACACACAAACGCTGCTACCTGTGTAATCAGAAATGCTCCAAAACTCTAATTCAATCTGCCCTCTCGCCCTCAGAAGATGAAGGACCACATGCAGTCTGTGGTTAAATGACCACCCACACAGACAGGCAGACAGGCAGACAGACGCACAGGCAGGCAGACAGGTAAGGAAACAAGTAGGGTGAGCAGGCAGGTGGGCAGACAGGTTTGCAAGACGGAATAGAAAAGGATTTTTCAGAGGTAGCGCAGCTCAGTCAGCATTGGTTGAGTTTAATCTCCATTTCTAGCTTTCATGTTCATTTGAACAAGCCTGTTTAATTAAATAAACTTGCTTATTTAGTCTCTAGCTCATAGGCACTGAAGGTATATCTGTTTTGCTAGCTGTCGGTCCATATAGTCTACTACCGACACGCATGTTGAAATCTATATAATTATTAATTGACAATTTAATACACTTAAATAAAGGAACCTAACAAGATCACATGAATTCCAATTGAATCAGAAGTTGAGATGGTTCTGAGATCTGCTAAGTTAGCTAGCTAGTGACTGGATTTAGCTGCAGCCTCATTTAGTTATGTGGAATAAACTGAATTACCAAGAAGTTGGATCATGATGTTTTCATTTACAGTCGACAGCAAGGGGAAACTTCAATAATTACCCTTATTTGTTTTGCTCAGCTAAGGCTAGCCATGGCTGTCCATCTAGCGTTCTAAAGCCCTCTTGATTTAGCAGTCATGTTGGCTGGTTCTCTGTGACAGGAACTGCAGCATTTCTACAGCATCACTTCGTATATGGTAAAAGGAAATGTCAAAAAGGCAGCTTCAGGTCTAAACTCAATTTTGACAAAATAGATAGTTATTGTGTTTTGCCTTTGTGGGGCAGGTGGGTTGACCTGCGCGATGTTCCAAATCCAAACTACACTTACGGCGTTTTCAGACCCCAAACAGCCAATGTACCAACTGTGCGTTAGCTGTAAGCTAACTATCAAACCGACACACACTGACTGTGTCTGTATCTAATCACGTTTCTCCATTGACTTTGTATGAAAGTGCGTCACCTCTGAAACTGGCTTTGCGTTCCGTCTGCACAAACAGTTACAGGCCCTCGACTGTACTAAGCAAGTTAACGGACCCGCTGATCTTCCTGCTACCATTCGGCAGCCAGCGTCAAACGTTAGAAACATATTGGTGTGGAAATTTGTCCGCACGGCTTGATAAATCATTTATAGTAGAAGCAGCAAATTATAATACCGTAAAATACGTCTTTCCTTAAGTAACGTAATGCAGTAATTAATTGCATTTAAAACGCATAAAGTGTCAAAATATTATAATATCCCACATGCTTCACTTAATAAACTGTTAAAATACACTTACAGCATGTTAGCCAAAGAAAAGCATCAAATCCTCACATTTTGTGATGAAAAAAACTCTGTTGATCGACTCATCGTTTCAACTCTCCATCTATCCATCCACCCATCCATCTAACCAGGTACAATTACACAATTGATGTGAATTCTGTAAAAAGGATTTGGGTTCGCAAAACAAATCACTGAACTAGTTCATCTCATTGAGTGGATTTAGTGTAACCGTGTTGTCGTAGCACATTTATAGATTGCATCGTTATCAGGCGTAGTTAGAAGTAATGGGTCATATTTACAGAGGAGGGGGACTCCTACCTCAAGCACCTAAAACTCAAGTAACTCAAACACGTGAAACTCAATGCATGCTTTGACAAGAATTAAAAACATGTTATTTGCAGAGCAAGACTCGGCCACATGCCTGCTTGAAAATGTATGTTTTATCTACTTCCCTGAGTGCGCTACACTGCTGTCAAATAGCCATACGTTTGTCTCTTGACTACTGGTCAAGTCATCTGAACATTTTTAATTGAATTGCACTCCTGCATGTTTGTAAAAATCACTTTAAAATGATGTCAAGATTGTCCATGACAAATACTTTGGCACAAATTACTGTACAACACGTGTCACCACGTTATAATGGAAGCTGAAACTACATCTGAAGCTCGTGTCTAAAGCACTGAAAGCTGTTTCATTCATTCATTCATTCATTCATTATCCATACTGCTTATCCCGAAGGGTCGCGGGGGGGGGGGCCCAGCTAACATTGGGCGAGAGCTGTTTTAACTTGAAAAATCACTCAGCCATGTTATCATATTTTCCACTTTGTTTGCTGTTGACATGTAATGTACTGCAGGTTTGTGTCAGTCAAGTGGTGCTGGTAGAAACAGTGCAATGGCACACACACACACACACGCACACACACACACACCACAGCCCTTGGTGTCTACTGCCCTCTGTTGTTTTTAAGACTGCTCATGTTCAAGCGAGTGGACTAGAAAAGACGAGGTGTAGTGACTGCATAAAGTTAAAGTTTTGATTGTAGCTTTTACACCACCACCTCAGAAGCATACTCTGATGAAATGTAATGTATGAGCTGAGCAGGGCTGATAGGTGACAGACCTAACTCATCAGCACTGTTCAAGTTGGTGAATTTATATTTCCTCTTTGACAGGTGAGCAAATTGAATGGGAATTTAACGAACTAGCTTTAACTTTTTTGCCTCAAAGTAATTCGGTGTGTTCCCTTTAACACTGTCGTTACTGGTTTCATTTGATTAAAAACTATTATAATAATAATAATAACAATAAAGACAACAACAAAAAAAACTCTAAAAAAAAACTCTACTCAAAAATATTTTCAAGCATTTAACTGATGATCCTCCTAATACTGATATTTGCAATTCACTACAAACTGTAAAATGTAATCCCATGAAGACTCATAGTAGTAAGTTATTAGTAAGTAAATACAGCACTGCAAATGTAAAGCTTTAGGAACTTTTGAGATCCTCAGTCTAACCCTTTCAGAAATGATTTTTTTTTACACTTCCACAAGACCCATGTAGAAATGAGGCCAATAGATTTTAGTTTTGTCTTTATTATTGTTTTTCCCCCCTTGGCCACTACCACTGATGTTGGCACATGGTGAGAAAAACATGGCTGTATGTTGTGCTTACTGTTCGTCACATGCCTATATGTGTTTATTTCAAAAGGGGCACTGCATCTACAAATCTGATGAGATCATCTCCATATGAAGCACCATGACACATACAGAAGAACAGCATACTGTTACTGTATAATGTAGGATTATAAATACGTAAGCTGCATGTTGAGAATCGTTTTATTTAGCACACTCTTGGGTGGTTTAATCAATAACAATTCATCATAATGAACGAGATGAGTTTGTTCTGTTTGACAAATCTGACAGTAGTTGTCACATAAATGTAACGGAGTAAAAAGTACACTCTTTCCCTCTGATGTAGTGTAGACATACATATAGTATTGTTCCCAGGATACAGGAGCACATATTTCACATTTTAGAGGCAGACGCCCATACGTAAATCCAGAAAAAAGTATGATGATAAGGTTCAACTCTTTTTGTTTTATGTGTATTTATTAATAGATTTGTCTTACGACTTTAGAACAGAAACAGGACCCTGAGGTGTCAAACGTGAGGATACATTCACACGTGTAGGCCAAGCTCAAACACACACATACGGCGACCTTTATACTTTTAACGTGTATTTTACAGAGCATTTTCAGTTGCAAATATACATATACACAGTGGGGTGTAAAAGAAGGTGAAAGATCAGCCTTCGTCTTAGTCCTGACATTTTAACAGTATTGATCATTAAACTATGTTTTGGTTATGCTTCATAAAAATCATTCCTGGTGCTGAAGTTGCAGACAGATCTACAGTCTGATTAACTAAAAATCTCCCTCCTCATAAGCATTTATTACCAAACATTTGAACTTAAATGATTCTAAGCCACAACAGTTTTGGATCAGGGCCTTTGGAACCATGGAAGCTGTTTGAGTGCCAGTCGTGTCGAGGCAGTCAGAGTTAAACATGAGGAAGCTGTCCGTCCGTCTATCCCCGAGGGGGAACGGAGGGAGGAATGTCGCACACAAAACCTTTGATCTCACACCCCCTAATCGCTTCCTGAAGATTATACAGTACGTGCACCTCCGCACTGCCCTCAATGAGTGTGTGTGTGCGTGTGCAGCATGTGTGCTCGCCTGAGGGCATCCAGGGCAGATAAAGTCCTCCGTGACCGGCCTGATGACAGACAGAGATAGGGGGGAAACAGAGACAGAAGCATGATGTCATCAAACAGTGAGGAGTTATAAATAAGTCTCGTTGAAGTGCACAACGCACATGAACTGACCAAAAGAGTCGGCACTGCAAAAATAAAAGCGATGGAAGCGTTGGTGAAGTCACTCGGCTCGTTGTCAGGAGAGTCGTGGGCTTTTGAGGGCAGCAAAGGCGCCTCGCAGAAGTGAAGCTGCAGGAGGGAGCAGGGGCGTCTGATTAGGAGGACGAGCACTGCTTTGATACTTTGTGACTTAATAACGAGGATAATACACCAGTTCCAAAACTATGATGCGGCCCAAGTGTGAGCCTGTAGCAAGAGTTTGACTTTAAAGTGTGGGCGCTTGCAAAGAGTTGTTTGAAAATACGCTGAATAAAGAACTATTTGTGTCCACATGATACAGCGAAAACTCCAAGAAAAAGATGGCGGGCGCTCTCTCTGTGTCACTGCACGCACAGCACACTGGGGGGTTGCTTTCTTTTGTTACTCTTAGCAGCTACTTCCATCACTTTCCATCACACTTTTTACACGTATCTCGTACAAACTTTGTTCGCGCCCCGGCCCTGAGCTGCAGGCTAGCAGCTGTTTTGGCACTGAGGTGCATGCAAACACTGAATTCATCCCTCCGTGTCAATGTCATTCGGGTTTCAGCTGTCTCCTTGAAATTACGTTTATATTCGACTTATTTGTTTCGCCTAATACGCTTCGAGGGAAGAGTCATTGCTGCCACAGTTCTATTCAGTGGCAAAGTTTTTCGAGTGGAGGAAGCAGATTCGCATGCCATCCATGCGTGGCCAGGATTAGGCAAGCAAAAGACGCGCATTGTCTCGTGCCTCCACTCACTTTTGACTTTTTCAGTATTAAACCAAGACCACCATCTTTTTCTAACCTTAACCAAGTCCCATCAGTGCCTAAAAGCAAGCGTTAAAATGTTTAATTGTGCTTGAGTCGATTCTCTTCTTCCTACCGTTGGGACAGTTATGATGCTACGCTGGAAGTTGTTTCAGCAATATTAGCGTTGCCTGCTACGCTATCAGATAGATGCGTACATGCATTGGCCAGTCACTGTGTGGCATGATGCAGCGCAAGATGACCATCTTTCAATCATCAACGTCATATTTACATCTGTTTAGTGCATAATGTCCATATGATGGGATATGCAGGCATGCACAGCTACAATCATTTGCATCCGGGCCAATAGAATCTACAGTAATAGTGATTTGCAACTATATCCATCAATAACCATCTGGTTTTCTTATAATTAAAGGGCTAGTTCATTCAAATACAAAACAAACGTTCTCTTTTGGGTGTCAAACCTCCTGCGATTGCAGTTGCCAAATTATCAAATCACCGTGAGCAATGGATATTTTTATTTGACCAGGAAGTCCCATTGAGATCAGAAATCCCTTCTGCTAGAGAGACCATGCAGTGTATATAATAATAATAGCTGCAAGTTTACATACAGTGCGTTCATATAAACAGAGCTGATGGATGTCTTAGAAACGGACTGCCTCAATGAGTCATCTTCAGATGGATGTGTTTCTCATGTAGCGTGAAGTCCTCCCATACATTATAGATGTGGGAGCACCGTCGGCGCTCGCTTGCTTGCTTGTCCCGATGATGAGCTGAAGTACTCGTGCCCACCGACTCAGGAGAGAATTGGGATTCCATCTCAGGGAAACAGCCGTACACGTCATTACAGAGGATTTAAAGACACCACGATCAGTTATCCTGTTCTTCTTCAAAGTCATACCAAGCTTGATGTAGATGTTAAGTATACAGCATACACATGTGGAGTGTGTGTGTGTGTGTGTGTGTATAAAATCTGTGATCCATCAAGTGCCTTAGACTTTTCAGATTATTACACGATGCCCTTGGTGTGCAACATCTACCGCACTGCGTAGTCTTTGTTTCTCATGCCGGTGAGGCACTTTGTAAACTTGATTTTGATAAGTGCCATACAAATAAAGTTTATTATTAATATTATTTATTATATAGACATTTTGAAGCACTTTAAAAAATGATGAAACAACAGATGTAACATTCCCACGCTGAAGTGTTTTACTGGATGGTAAATTCCTTGCCCAGCCCTGCTCACTGTAATACCCCTCACTGTCCTCCAGGGGCAGACACACAGCAACACACAGCGTGGTCCACGCTGATGCAGGAATTCTGTGTTACAGCATTTTGCCCAATAGGCTATAATACCATACGGATACACTAAATTACTACTAAATACTAAATTCCAAAAGGTAAAACAGTCCGGCCCTGATCAAACTAAGATGCATGGACTGCATTTGAGATTAAGGTTTATTGAACGTCTACGTTTCCATGACTGAACCGGGCGAGTCCATCTGCAGAGGAAGCTCATGTAACATGACCGAAAGCTGCGAGTGCTTTACAAGACACCTCAGCACTAAGGCACAGAGCAGTCAATGTTGCTGCTGGGTTCAAACTCAAGTTGCACTTCAATTCAGAGGCTAAACGCCTGTTTAATTGTGCAGTAGGCCTGTTTATTAAACTATATCTGGCTATATCAGCAGTCCATATCATTTCTATACCTATGGTACACACATGATAAGCCATATAAGCCTTTTTTTATATCCATGAAGTGCATTCATTTTGTCAGAAATAACAAGTAAATAAAATGGGCACAGACGAAACAAAACAACCCACAAACTAAATACAACCACCAAAGAGGGGGATTAGATCTCATTAGATGAGATGTGTATAACTAATGCAGTTTTATTCAAAAACGAACGAAACAAATACATTTGCCAGCCAAACGTGCAGCCAGCGTGGAGAAATATTTTAAACATTCCGCCTGCAGCTCCTCGAAGTGACCCCGCCGCCGCCATCAGCGTCCCGGGCTGATGACATTTCAGAAGTGCCGACGCAGCAGCGCTTTGAATGAAACGCTCTTTACGGCTACTGTTCGGTGCTCCACAGGTCCAGCCAGCCCAGCCGGAGGGACGCAGACCTTTGTCAGCAAGCGACATGGCCAAAGTAAACAGCGGTTCCTCCGGTTGTCGGGCCATGGTGATGGCAGGAAAGTACCTGTCGAGCCCGTCTCCGCCGGCGCTGACCCGGAATTCCGGCCAGCGGCAGCGGAGGATGTTCGGCCCACACCCGCGCACGATGAGCTCTGGCGCGGCCGGCGCGGGAGGAAAAACCGCGGCTTTGGCCCAGCAGGAGCACCTTGGGTATTCCTCCGCCGCAGACCGACCGGCCACCCGGAATCTGATTTACCGGGACGTGAAGGCTTTCCTCAATGAAGTCGGTGGAGACCCCCGGGAAGCTCGCTACTGGCTGACCCAGTTCCAGAGAGCGACTTCGGCTCAGTCTCCTGCTTTTGCCGTGCTGGAGGTATGGCGTGGACATACATGTAATCATATGAAACTTTTGTCTCAAATAGAGTCGCACTAGCTGTTTAGTGTTTGAGATCAATGCGCTACCTGTTTCTGCCACTCAAAAAAAGGTGGGCGGGACTAGTAGGCCAATCTAAAGTTAGTATTAGGGAAAGTTTAGGCTAATTCATAATTAGTTAAATTATGAAGTTAAAATCGAGAAAAAAGCTTATGGAACCTGGCAGGTGACAAATATTATACTTCCTAATTAACACTGTATATTATTTAAAAATGTGTCAAAACCTGCAATATGTGCTTGCATGACACAAAAAAAGGGCTTATCAAGAAATAGCAAGTACACTTTTTATTAGTGTGTAAATCCACCCGGCCTGAGCGGTTGCCCTAAGCTACCAAAAAAAATAGGAAACAGACAAAAAATAAAAGCCACAAAATCATGACTATGGGTCCATCTTTTGAAATCGGCGTAGCAGAGAATATAACGCCACATTGGACCACTAACTGTAACTTTGTTAAACCCAAGAAAGCTGACAAAAGGAATAGCAGGATTTACACACAAATCTGTGACACGCCAGAGTAGCCTATGTAGCTGGCCAAATCGACCATTTTGTGGTTCAGACACAAAAAAAACCCTCTTTTAGTCAACTACTTGGTTTGAGACCGTGCTAACTAACGCTTTTCCTTCTTTGTCTGTCCTTCTGTCCCTCCCAGGTGGACAGCTCAGTGTTCCACAGCAGAGAAATGGTTCAGAGCCTGGCCTTCGGGCTCTCCTTCCTGCAGCGGATGGATATGAAGCCTGTGGTGGTGATGGGCCGGTCTGAGTACGAGGAGACCGGCCCCGAGGAGCTGCTGGTCGGGTCTCGGTGCACCCGGGGGCTGGTGGAGCGGAGCCAGCAGCTGACCGAGGCTCTGCAGCAGCACTCGGCCACCGTCCTGCCACTCTTCTCTGCTGAGTCCTTCCTCCTACTGCAAGAAGCCCCACATGGAAGCAGGTGGGGGGTTTGAGACATACCAGGTTTCTTATTACATTTGGATGTTTGTGTCTTTCCCAAGTGAGTGAATATTCTAAACCACTGCCTTAATATTAGACAGGAAAGAAGATAGTTTAATGCTGCAGGCGTGCAGCCATGCTGTGTACTGTCAGAGTTGATGATGTTCATTAGTGCACCATTTGTATCAGTTTTAGCAGATAAAAAAATCACTTTTTGGAACTGATGCAAACATTGTAGAGTTCACTTGTTGAGACAATAGAATCCAGCAATAGCACAAGAGCTTTTAACGTTATAGTGAAAATCTTGTGAAATCTTTCTTGCAGCAAAACAATGTCAACTCAAGGTCCACTTACTATCCTTTTACAGAGCTTTGAACCATATCACGGGGCCTTCATCAGCAGAAAAAGCAAGTGGGTGGACCTCAAGTTAGGATTATCTTTTCAAAATATCAGGAATGAATGGAGTGCTTAACTGTTGGACATGCTTAACAATAAAATGCATATTTTGTAAATATGCAAAACATATGCTGAAGGTGTAAAACATTAAATACAGCGTGAAAGCATAAAACCTGGAATACGCCCAGCCATCACCATGCAACCCACTCACCGAGGGTACAAACATCATCATCATCATTATAATTTATAGAATGAAACGCGTATCATCAGGTGTCACACCATGAGTATTTGATATTTTAATGGCTTAAGAGAAAGGGAAAAAAAAGATTCTTGTCCTGATAGACTTATCCTTTACGAGCTGGCTCTGTCAAACGTCTGTCCCTTATGATGGTCAGTATATGTGTAAAATGAGCTATTGTCATGTGAACACTTACTGACTTTAAAGTGGCACTCCAGTAATTAAGTTGCCCCCCAGAAAGATTAAAAACAGAATGGTCAATATCGAAACAGCAGAGGCTGAGAATGCCTGACTTTAAGTCACTAGTATGGGTCAAGCGCCGAACATGCTGGAGCCTACATTTCCCATAATGCAACTACATAGAGTTTTGTCATAAGACCCCTCCCTGTCTCCTAAATGCCCACTTCTTCTATCAAACCCCACACCTCCAGTTTTTAACAGGCTGTGAAAAATGTACAAAAGATTCTCAAGCCAAGTCAAGGTGACCCTGATGATGTCATCATTTTTCAAACTTTAAAAAGCTCCTCCAGAGCAATAGAAGAGATTTGTACGAGATTTTTCACGGGCTGAGTTGGATTTAATGTTTAAAATGGGTGGAGTGCCCCTTTTTTAAAGTTAGATTTTTGTATAAAAATGATATGTGTAAAGCTATTTGTTATTCTGGTGTATGTATCTAGAAACACTGTTAATGCTGTTATAAACATTATTCATTTGTCATGAATATTATAAAATTATAGAGGACATTGAAGGTCTGTAAAGTTCAAATCACAGTGGACAGACTGCTGCTTTGGCAGCACACACGTGTATATCTATTTTTGTTTTTCCATACATCACTGCTTGTTTTCCTTCACTGCTTTTCTTCCATCCTTTCATGCTTCCCTCTCCTCTCCCTGCAGTGTTCCGCCCTCCGTTGCCGTGGACACTGGCCTCCTGCAGTGGAGTCTGGACTGCGGGACCATCCCACTGATTTGTCCCGTCGGGAGGGATGCGCGAGGTTGCTCGGTAATGTTGGACCCAACGGAGGTGACGGCGGCTATTTCCCGAGCCCTGCAGCCCCTCAAAGTCATGTTCCTGAACAACTCTGGAGGCCTCCGCAGCCAAGAACGCAAGGCACGGCAACTGGCTCCCACCCTGACTCTGTTTTCATAGACATAGTAGATACACCAGCTTCTTTTACATACACAAGCCCATTGTCAGGTTTGCATGTGAGACACAAGACACATATGCGTATTTGATCTTTATCTGGGAAACGGTCCAGTCAAGTGCACAGATGGCTACCTCAGCAGAATGAATATACATATACTGTGTGTAAAAAGGACTCTCCTGCATGCTTCATATTTGTGTTACAGGTGCTGGGCACAGTGTCGTTGCCTAGCGACCTGCCCAGCCTGTCCATGGCGACGTGGCTGAGTGCTGCAGAGCGCCGCAAGGTGACCACCATAGCCAGGCTGCTCAACCAACTGCTGACCGAGTCTTCTGCTGTGATCACCTCCGCGGACACACTGCTGACCGAGCTGTTCAGCCACAGAGGTGGGACTGCTGACTGACTGACTCGCTGACTTTCACCCACGCGTGCGCCCATAAGCATGGAGGGCTGTCTATTTTGAGGTGTAAACCAAGAGGCCACTGGTCCATATGTGTGTGGGGAGGCCATTTTGACCACCCAACAATGATTAACACGAGTTTACATCGAAGTACGCTAACGTCTATAACTGCTTGTTTTTTCTGCCGGTACTCGTGGTTCAGGGTCTGGGACACTCTTTAAAAACGGAGACCCCATACACCGGTAAGAACATGTCACACGCGCGCACACACACAAACACGTGTGTACTGACCCGTGGGCCTAAATTCAAGTCATAATCCGAAATGACCCTGCTTTCTCCTTCAGTGTGTAGTGAAGTGTAAAAGAACACACATGCTGCATTCGGCTCATCGATCATATTTAAGAGTGCGCTACTGTTTTGTGTGCGTGCAGCTACAGCTCTCTGGATGGGATCGATGTCGGGCGCCTGCTGGCTCTCATCAACAATTCGTTTGATAAAACTCTGAGGCGAGACTACATCGACTCTCTGGCAGGACGACTGCACTCCATCTACCTCTCCGAAGGGTCCGTGCAACTATTCCAGTATTATTATTGTAATCTGCATCCTGTCTTCCTTACTAAACAAAGGCCCGTGAGTGTAAGTATGTCAGATACATGAGGATTGTGTGCCTCTTTGTCGCTCCAGCTACTGTGCGGCAGCCATCGTCACCATGGAGCCGGTGAACAGCGGCACTCCCTACCTCGACAAGTTTGTGGTGAGCAGCAGTACGCAGGGTCAGGGCACCAGCCACGTCCTGTGGGAATACATCAGACAGGACCTGGGCAAACTGTTCTGGAGATCCCGAGCCACCAACAGGATCAACCCCTGGCAAGTCACACACGCATACATTTTAAGACTTTAATGTTGCCTCTTACGGAGTCATGTGGAAGATGCTTTTGTGCAAAGCAACTTACAATAGGTGTGTTCGAACCCCGCAGGAGCAAGTAGGCAAATACAGGCTTCGTACAAAGTCTGTACAGTTTGGAAAATGCTGTTATGTTTTCACGCTTAGGAATGTGTTTGAATTTGAATATACTCCTTGAAAAAAAGCTTGATTTTAAACTGTGACGACCCAGGTCGTGGGTAGCGTCTTTGTGGATGGAAAACACCAAACACCAGGGGTTCTTTCTAGAATTCGTTTTATTGGTTCGCTCGTGTGTTGCTCAATGCTCTCTCGTGG
>JAVQJF010003209.1:0-20503 GCA_036023855.1 Gadopsis marmoratus
GCGCGCGCGCGCGCGTTCTCCGTATTGACGTGTTTTGTTATTCTCCCTCTGTTCCTGGGCCGACTTTTCCCTTTTTGTAAGTACATCTTTGGTTACGCCTTCATTAAAGAACATTATGCTTTCGGGCTGTGTGCGCTTGGGGTTCCTCCACTCCTCCACCCACACCCAGACGTGACACAAACAAGTCACATATGTTGAAAGTGCATTCATTTCAATGTATTTTTAAAGTGCATGTTATTGTATTTACTTAGATAAAAGTGCGTATTGTCACAAACTATATAATTGATTAGACCTGTTTGGTCAACTTGGCATTCCTGCTGCTTAAAATGGTTTGTGTGTTGTAATATGTTAAGCTAACTATTTCAACTATTTCTCCATTTGTTTTTGCTAACTTTTTCAACTGTTAAAACTACTTTTTAGCTAGATATTTTTTCAACTGAACTTTTATCTTAGTTAACTATTTCAACTATGTATCCATTGCTGTTATCTAACAATTTAAGGTTTTTATCCAGTACTTTTAGCTATCTAAGTGTTTCTAAATTACCTTTAGCTTAGCATTTAACCCATTTTAAATCCTATTTGGTTGTTACAAAATGTACATGTATTTATTTATTTATGTTTTCTATTCATGTACTTTAGCAACTGCAGAAGTACCCCCTGGGTTGAGAATCACTGTGTTAACCCAACAGTGAGCTACATACCAGCACAGTGAGTGACTTATCGGTGAAATGTTATCCAGTGAGAGCAGTATGTGAGAGGGACAGGAATTTGGCTCATCATGGGCAAAGTCAAGGAGACACTGCACAGCATGTTTGTCTTGGGCAGCTGATGCCAGTGAAATGTTCTGTCAGTTTGTTGTGGTCATTCAGAAGAGAAAAAATAGATCCCTGTGTCCTCCCTGAGGGAGTCAGCTCAGAGAACTGAGTCATAGAGGAGGGAGAGAAAAAGCAAGAAGTGGAGTGAAACATAAAGTATGAAATGAGGGAGAGGTTGACACAGAGAGGGCATCAACTTTGACCGAATGACTGCATCAAAAGCTCAGCCTCTCTGACGTGGCAGAATCAGTGTGGTATCACAAGACAACACTGTTGAACACAAAATGTAACTTAAGCGCTACCTTGAAAATAGATAGCACAGCTATTAGGGAGAAGGTCATCTAAATGATAGATAAAAGGTACGGTTCACATCATTTATCATTTCTATGGTTCCGTAAAGCACTTCTGAAGGTGTTGACGTGTAGGTCAAATGTTGTGGAGATGCTGGAGTGGGAGAAAAAGCAAAATGTTTACATTGTGGAGGAGTGTGCAGTATAGATCTGGGGCGTATTTATACAGGGATGTTATGTACATATTCGTATTGAAAACAAAGTCAAGCAAGCGGTTATTTATAGTAGTCACCTTACTTATTCTTATTCAGATATTTGCACTAAAAACACCATGTATAGGATGAATGTATGGGCAGCTTATTTTTAATGTTTCCAAATTTGTAGATAACATAAATATACTGCTACTATTTGTGAAACATCTGTTACAGTAGTAGCCTATAATAAAACCACAAATGTAGCAGAAATGCATAGTTGTATTTTAGACGATTACAGTACGCACATTCAGTCAGAACCATCTTTTGGACTTTGGGATTATGAGAGTCAAGTTTCTCTGAGTATTCTTTTATCTACCTTCAGAGAAAGAAATCCTCATTTGCCAACATACCTGAACCCTTTAAAATCACTGATTTCCTTTTGTGGGAATGAACAAGTAAATCAGTGTTGTTCCTAAAGTTTCATGCTCTTTCAAGTCCGCTTCCTCGCTTGTTTTCTGAGTGATTTGTGCTCGATCAGGAGTTGGATAGTTCTGCCAAATTTTAACACTGAGCCCTTGTGGATTCTCTAACAAGGCCGGGCCTGTCTAATACAAAAACACAACACAAATCCAGCTCCTTTCTGCCTGATCTGTGGTAATTCCCTCGGCTCACATCACTTCCGCACTTCCAGATCTCGCAGATATGCAGTAGAAGTAATTTAACGCACAATGCCTTCAATTACTTTACTGGAAAGTGGCATTGCGCAGGCTTTACAACTGGGGCTCAAACATACTTCCTGCACAACACATTGAATCCCTCAGTGTTGTTCCTGAAAGCTCATTTCCACAAGAAGATTGATTAAATATTACAATTGTTAGTCTGTTCCGTGTTCCCAAATCTTGATGGAATAGTTCGACATGGGTTCCGAGCCGAGAGTAAGATGTGAAGATTTATTCCTCTCACGTAGCTGTCTGTTAAAAATATCGCTGCTCGCGCCCAGACCACAGGAACCCATTGCATGCTGGCAAAAAATTGCGCACTCAAGTTGAGAGCAAGACTTGAATATAGTTCACAAAGAAAGAGAGACAGAAAAAGTGAGAGGGGGGACATTTTGTGGAAAAGAGTTCTTTTGGTGTCGAATAAACTCTGTCAATGGCAAGTACATGAGAATTTACACACATAAACGCACACAAGCACGCTCTCGGATATGCCTGGTGAATGGTAATGCTGCGCTAATGAGTGTAAGCCGGACTACACCCATGTGACGGGTGACTGGGTGCAGCCAGGATGGTAAACTACAATCGACCAGCCGAGTTATGTGCTACATATATATTTATATAGTTTCCTTCTGCACTGAGTTTTTTTACAGCAGTTTTGAAAGAGACAGGATCAAGTATAACATCGCGCCCTCTCATGTCAGCTTCTCTTTGCTCTTACCTCAGTTTCTCTATCACTCCTTTTCTTTTTCTTTCATTTCACTCACACACAAGCGCACAGTAGAGATGAATGAGGAGACACTACATCAGCGCAATTCCTCTTCACCTCTCTCCCTTCCTCCACCTTATTCCTCAGTCATGCTCTCCTCCATCCAATTTTTATCCTCTTTTCCCCCCCTCCAACTCAATTACTCACTTTTCCACCTTGCTTCACTGATCCCTCTGTAAACTGATTTCAGTCTTATTCCCATTCCCTCAGTCCTGCCCTCTCTGGTTCCCTGCCTCATGACTCATGGAAGGCTATTTTTCAATGTCACAATCCGTCGGAAACTTGGGTAAATATAGATCAGAAGCCTTAAAGATGTAGTACGTGTGAGTGAGCACACACTGCGCCTGACTACACTGCAGACACCCATCAGGGAGGGATTTTTTTTTTTGCCGAGTCGTGATTTCTCTCAGTTTACATCAGCAGTGTGAGGCGATTTACCTGCCTGGGAGCACGTTCTCCTGCCCTCTTAAAGCTGGCAGGATCTTTTTTTAATCACACCTGCTTCCATTGTTCCACATTTCCACTCAATCCTTCCGCTCTTAGAGTGTTCTTAAATCTGATCTCATCCTGTGTCAGCTTGGATCTCAAATCTTTATTACATTTCTCTTAGAGAGATATTACGTAAATTCTTTGTATATCTGGATTTGAACATCACGTTAGAAAAAGCACCAGTGAATTGTGCATTGTGACTTGAATCTCTTTTGTTTGTTAAGAAAGCATCTTTAGTATCTTTCAGCTCCCTCTTTTGGTTTTACAGCCCGCAACTTTACTGTTTTGGTTCATCTCATCACTGTCATTTCCAGCCGCAGCATGCAGCTAGTTTCAGCTCTAAAAAACCACTGTACGCTACCTGTCCAGCACCAAATGGCAGACGGACAAAGTTCGTGACTAGCTAACATAGTGGAGCATTTTTATAATAAGAGTTGGTGGAGAGCAACACTGAGCTAAAAGAGTGAAAATTAGACTTACATTCGTTACACAAACACGGACCACAAACAGGACTCCAAAAGAATGCTGATGTTGCTCCGAATTTGCTGAGCGTATAAATGGGTAAATATTTGCTAACATATTCTCAACTCAATGTTGTAAATTGTTAACGTGTCAACGAGAGTCCTCCAAGTGGCATTATTGGCCAGTATACCTCATACCATATGTGTTGATGTAACACTTTGCTGGAAACAGTTTTACAACAGTTCAGTGAGGCCAAATGAATATGAGCCTCAGGCAGCTCTTAACCCAATTAAAAATTAAGTGATATTTTGTGGTTTTAATAAAGGACATTATTACGATTACGCCAGGAAGAAATTATTAATGTCTTTCAAATTGCAGAACTGCTTCTGGGTTCAACTCTAACGTTTACAAGAGAACCTGCTTATGTTGCACTCCTTTGTGTCGTTCACTTGGGATGTCACCTGGTTAGCAAAATTTTGTCCTGCGGAATGAGAAGTAATGATGGTGTAAATAAAGGAAAACCCCAAAAGCGTAACATGGTTATAAATTTCAGTTCAAGAGAAAATTAGAAGGAACTATGAATGCGTTGACATGACGACAAAAATAACAGTTTCGTCATCTTGTGGTTTTGAAATTGTGTTAGTCAATTCTGCAATGGCGTGTTTTGAATTTAAAGAAGGCAGCGTTGCATCATCAGTAAATGGTATATGACTGCAGTAATTTCAATGAAACATTTTGCCAGATAAGACCCCCTGTTCTGATAAATACTCATTTTCCACCCTATTCTTTTTATAATCTACCACATGTGACACAAACTGTCCAATGTCCAAATGGGAGTCTAGAAGTGATAAGACAAAATTGCAATTGAAAGGAAAGGGAAATAGCCTTCCTACACACACATACACAAAGTTAATGGACAAGTAGTCTTACCAATCT
This sequence comes from Gadopsis marmoratus, assembly GCA_036023855.1. Classification (NCBI taxonomy): domain Eukaryota; kingdom Metazoa; phylum Chordata; class Actinopteri; order Centrarchiformes; family Percichthyidae; genus Gadopsis; species Gadopsis marmoratus. Next base: position 4,672 of record JAVQJF010003209.1, read on the forward strand.
CAACTGCAATATGCATGATGAAAGGATTTTCTCTTTACTCTTAAGGGGTCAGGTTATGTTTAAAAGGGTACATAAAATAAGGATTAATGCACTTCTTAGTTTCCCATGATAACACTCAACTGTTCTCTGGCCTTGAAGAATCGCATTATGTGTTTAAACATTAGAGAAATAACCCCTTTAAAGATTGTGAAATGCAAACAAATTCAGGGGATTATTTAAACAAAGTGTGTTGATGTTGGATTTTCTTAAACTGTCGATTAACTAAAATGATAGATTGTGTGTCTTAAAGCCTCTTTATCAAAAACACATATATACTTTTTTGTTGGCATTACAAACAATAAGTAATCCACCCTTTGATGCTTTTTGAATGTCAGATTAAACCAGCCAGTAAACGGGCTGGATTGGCTGCTAGCTTTTCCACTCGGTTCTGGGTTCGTGGTAAATCACAGATTAGATTATAACATTCTTTGGGGTGTTTTACCCAGTGACGGGTCCCCACAATTTACATGGATTATATGGTGTGCTTTAAATTAGGTATGCACATAAAGAGCATGAGTCTGGGAGAGCAGAGCAGAGCATTAGCGCCGTGCTGGAGCTAATCCAGCGGGAAGCAGCAATCAATGGGGATAAGAGGCAGCCAGTTTCAAAACAAACATGGCCAAATATCCAAAAACCACCATTTAATCTACATTCATAGGGGTTAGGGGTTATTTGGTCCAGGGGCCTGCAGATCAGCCACTGCTACATTGTCACAGAACAAGTCACTAATCCCATGCTCTAGTAGCTAAAACTGGTTTCTTTGTCCTGCCTTGTGGACTAAAGTGGGACAGGTGACATGATAATCTGGTAAAGCAGAACAAAAAAGTAGCCATTATGTAGTTTCCTTAATGAGGTTACAGGTATCAAGTTTTTTATAAAATACATGCAGTGTTGGAGTCTGGAACAAAACAGATCTAGAGAGGTGGCAGCCCATGTACCAACATTTGAAACATGTTCCAGGGACTTTAGTCCCAGATAATGTTTCTAAGTTCCTAAAAAGGTTTTTAGGTTCCTAGAAAGGTTCTCCAGGTGGAACAGGGCCAGTAGAGGTAGTAGTGTAATGCTGCAGTCAAACCAGAATTTTTATTCTAACAGGGCAAGCTGCATTGTTTCTTGATGAAAGTAGATATTGCCTCATTCGCGTCGCAACGTACCCAGTCTAGCTGAATGTTCACCTTCATAACGACTCAGCAACTTAAAAGACGTGGTGAGATTGACCTCTCATTCTGGAAGTATTGATAGTTGCTGTCCAGGATTCGCTTCTATGATGCTGAACAAATGCAAGGAGCTGGGTAGGAGGAATGCTGTGCTGCTCTGGGTACTGGTGAGATGAGGAAACACGAGCCAGGACTGGTTTGAAAGGAGGGCTGGTGAAAAAGAGCCATGAATTTGATGGCTTCTCAGATGCCAAAGCACTGCAAAATACTGTATTATAGTAGTACTGTATATAACAGTAGGAGGAAGGATTTTACACTATTACACAATCTACTAGATGTTGCTTTCTGTGGCAGTCAGGTTCAACTTTTTTTTGCTGTAGCATGTACATGTGTTTGTGTTAGAGCCCTCTGCATCAGCAACTTTGCTGTCTCGACAATGTGGTTGCATTGAACTGAAAGTGGGGGTTGCATTTTTTCCGAATTTCGGTAATGTACTGTATTGCTAAATTTACTCAAAGTTAATGAGCATTCAATGTGGATAGAATTATGTGTTTTTATGCAATTATGGGAAGAGATGGTCCAACCCGTATTTTAACCTAACTTTAACCACGCCAAGCCATTACTTAAGTCCAACGATCTCTTATGCTAACAACAGCTTAACTGTTTTCAACTTGATCTTAAGTCTTATAAGATCTTATATCTAAAAATAAAGCCTTCAAATGGAAGGCCAACCACGGGTGCTACAGCTCTTAACCACTCATGGAAACATCTGAATAAATGAAGAGATTTTAAAAATGTATTGAAGTCTGTTTTTGTGCATCGTTTCTTAGTTAACCATTACCAAAACCGTACCACAAAAACCTGCCTAACCAAACTGCTTCTGTTGGGTAATTCTACTAGTTAGTTTTTCCCATTTTAATATTGTTACAAAATCCTTGGACATCCACTCCTAAATGGTTGTCTACAGTTAGATTTAATAGATGAAATTAATGCACACTGCTTCAAAGTGCCATTTTATTCATAAGGCTGAATATCTGTCTGCCTGTCATGAAAAGCGTGTGGGAATTTCTTATTTTCTTATTTATATTTCTTTCCAAATTACATTCTGCAGGGATTCTTACTTGATGTGTGAGTATCAACTTGCTGCACAGAAACATAGAAAAACTCATACTGCCTAATGAAATCTCTTGAAAACACAGCATTCACAACACAGCAACCTTTTCCTTATTTTATATAAAAACAATATAATTTGAAAATAAATATGCTTTACTGTTTTACATAGTCACAGAAAAAAATGTTAATAGTGAAGAAGAGACAAAGAGAACTAATAATGAGGACTCTAAGACTGATGGCAGAAGGGATGAAGATTGTTATCCAAATCTGAAACGGTGGTGATGTTGTGGTAGTGTATGCTGAGCTGCTAGCAGTAGTTTATTTGTATTTTCATCTTGCAGGAAGGGCAAAACACAGGCCTTCTACTTACTTAAATACTTAAATACATCTTACTAACACCGACACACAGGTGTGCACATCAGCAAATCCACGTAATACACACACACACACACACACACACACACACACACACACACACACACACACACACTCATACACGCACATGTACACAAACACACTGATACACACATGTTAAAGTCCTACACAACACCCACACCCTTAGATAAGATGGGTTGAAATATCCAGAGGAGATGTCATCAGTACACAGGTACAAGTGATCCATTTAGGGAATGTTAACAAATCATTTTTGATTTTTTGTTGTTGTTTTCTGTTTTCTGTTTCTGTTTCATAGAAAAGCACAGAGTCTCCGTGCTGAGAGTAGCCATCAGTGACCTTACACATGGGGGGAGATAGGACAGCTACAGGTACATAACACTGAATATATAAATAGACCAAATTAAATATGGGTAAAAGACTGAATACTGAAAAATACTCTATAACATTATAAATTATCTAGAATGGACTATGACATAAAGGGATATTAAGTATGTACAGAGAAAACATATGTAATCAGTGGATTTTGTATTGAGTTCAACAACTAACAAAAGCCCCCTCTCAAAAAGAAAACAAAAAATAATTTAAGAAGCACTCTAAAGATTTCTCAGTACATTTTGTGAGGCACAGGTTTTCAAATGGAATCAAACTACAGTATAGGATGTTTTCAGTGGTTTTCATGTAGGACATAGCAAAACATCAGATGCTATATTGATAACCAGTATCCCTTTAAAAGTATATGGCACTCCAGAGTCTGATCATAATAGTGATGTTGTGTAAGTCCATGTCAGTCCTGCAATGTCCTCAGAGGAAAGGAAGCAAGACAAGTTCAAATTTTCTATCAGCTGTCCAGGGTTGTCCTGCTGTTAAACTCCAAAAGCACAAGTAGACGGTGACCGATGGAAATCCAAAGGAGAGCGCTCCCATGTCCTCCTCAGCCTCACCCGCTGTTTTAGCAGTTAAATATATCTTAGATTGAGAGTTTTGCAATTTATGATTGACACACAACCACAGTAGACTCATATCCAGTGAAGTAATTGCATACAATGAATTGACAAGACTACACCTGCATCGCAAGCCTGTTAGAAATGCAAAACCACATGGCGGCTAGTTCCTTTATGTCATATGATGGGTTTAGTGTTATTTGTCTCTGTAGCAGCATAACAATTCTGTACTCGTTTTTTTTCTTTTATCGTGGTCTATATACACACAGGTACAGAGAGGGAGGAAACTTCAGTTCGGTCTTTCTTTTTGTTCTCTCTCAGTCAGTCCAAGGGGAATGCTTTCCACAGAGAAGAAGAGCTTACGGTTCAAAGGTCAAAGTGCTGTGCTGTGAAATATCTCTAGAATATTCCTTCATCTTGTACATCTGGCGCTCCCACCTCTCTCATCTTCTTGGCTTGTCACATCTAAACAAGAATAAAAGAATAAACTGTTATCAGAACAAGAAACATTGCAATATATAGGAAAAACAAGCGGCAGACTTTTTTTTCAATTCTTTAGTCTTGGTGTCCACATGACAGTTTTAAGTCCAATATTCACTCTCCTTTTAGCTCTGTTTTTGGGCTCCACCAACTCCTGAGGGAAATAGCTAGAGCTTTATCTGCTATAAATGCCCCACTGTGACACTATAAAGCTTTGTAGAGCTAAGGGGAACTGTAGGCTGTGATTATTCTCTGCGGTTGTCACTATGAGCGACCCCTATCACTTACAAAATGTCACGTGATCCATTGTTAATAGGTAGGAAAAAAAATTATTAAAATGAATTTAGACATCAGGATGCAAATAGTTTTTTATCGAAAGACTTCAAATTGTATAAAAATTGTCAAAAATGATATAGGATAGATAAAATGAATATATACCTGTTCTACAAAAACCTTTCAGAAAGTTTGAGTTAGAATAGTTTGCAAGAGCGTGAGTAGAAATACAACGAGGCTGTAAAGGCAGACGATTGAGTAGATGAGTTTCTGTGTTCGGCGTGATGACGTTTAATGTCCCCGACACAATCTGTAGTCTCTTTTAGCCACTTGTGAGCTACCGCCGTTTTTGAACACGTAAAAAATTCAAAATTCACAAGTGGGGAATTTACTGACGGATGTTATATTGAAAACGCGGAAATCTCTTGAGCTTGTGTTAACCACCAGCATTATTTCAAGCACCTAACCAAAAACCCATTCAATAAACCCAATTGAAGTTGAGACAACAGAACTGGAAGTGCAAAAATGCTAACTAATTTCTGGGTTTTAGGACTCATTCCTGCAGCTCTCTTTTGGAGAAAGGCAGAAGCAAATGATCACAGTCAAGTGAACGTTAAATATTGCATGAGAGCAATAATGTTCATAACTTAGTGGTTGACAACAAGTAATCCTATGGTTTGGACTTTTGTGATCTACAAGAGATAAATTCAAGTTTGTGTATCGAGTGTAAAAACGAGTTAGCATAGCATAATTGCCATTAGCTTTGCTTTCATGCTGTTAGCTTTGCATTTGAAGCAATTGGTTAAGACAAGCTGTTGTTAGATTGCCATGAAATAGCATATCAACTAGTTGCTTAGCTGATTTATCTGAGTCAGAAGACGAACATTTGTGACCGTAAGAAAAAGGATCCGGAGAGTTCCTTTGGACCACTATGGAGAACTGTTTCCCGCCTGCTTGCGTGCTACTGTCGACCGTTGGTGCTGTTTCTTCTGCACTCTGCCGGCCGAACATTACCCAGCTTCCCATCATCTACCCCTCTGAATATTCCCTGGACTGACAAACCTTTTCTTTCGGTTGCTTGAAGTGAAGAGGCCATTACAGTCCCAAGTGATGTCTCAGGCCTGCAACATTTACGTTTGGTTTATGTTGCAGAGCGAGAGTGTGTGTGAGAGAGATAATAGAACCTGATTAGAGGTTAGAGGACTTGAACGTAATAAATCATTATTTTATTATCTAATCATTATTTTGTGTTCATTAATATTGGGTATTATTTCTATTTACATTTATTTGATAATTGACCTACAGTAATATTGTTTTGTGTACCTGGACTAATATTGCATTTAATGTGAACTTGTGTCATATTTCATCATAGGTAATTCATGTTTAGGTAATAACTGTTTTAAACAAAGAAAAACCTAATAGGAGGCATACCTTTATTATACTGCCTTAATCTTATTGGAGGCACTGCCAGCTATTTTTTATTTCAGCATAAGGAAACAAAGCTTGTAAGAGTTGTAAAATGTAATAATATAGTACAGATAATAGCGCCATTAAATTAGAAACTGTATCCAGGGCCCCGCCCATAGTAGTACTACACATAGCAGATTCACATAATATTATATAGTTACATGGGACAGGTGTTGCAAATAAAAAACTATTGATTATAACCACTTTAAATGATAGTACATACATTTTTATTAAAAATTCACCGGTCTAGAGAAACGGAGTGAACCGCACAACATACTGTTGCATGGCCAAATGTTTTATACTATCTTTTGTTTGGGACAATTTTGCTTTCATTATTGTAGGTAACAGACTGAAGCAATGTGACAGCAAACAAGAGATGTCCTTAGACCCTTGGCCACGAGGTCACCCCAAGGCTGCATTTTTAGTACTTAGCATATTTACAAATGGAAATGTGATTTTCTTACTTCTGGAACAGAACTTATTGTTCCACTTTGGCTCGCTTAACTGACAGCACTTACTTGCAGGTCCTCTCATTGAGCTCTTGCTGGCGGTCTTTACAGTATTCGTCTGTGTGTTTGCAGGAGCACCGGCAGGTTGCGGGATCCTGCACGAACAATCGCTTTCTCCTCTCTGAGCAGTGATCACAACATGGGTCACAAACGCTGGACGGAGACAGACAGACAAACAGAGAGAGGTGGGGAGGAAGAGGGAGAGAGGCAGATTATCACAGTGTAAAATTACCACCCATAAGAAAGGCCACCCTTAGGTCAACCTTTTTGAATGCTCCAGTTTGCTCTTCCAAGCCACAAGTTGTACTGCATGTGACAGTTGGCTAGTGTTGCACACAGGTTCCCACAGAGCAGGCAAATATTCAAGCAGTAAAATGACCCTCCCCACACCCCCCAGACCCTCCCTTCTTGATTGGACCGCTCACAAATGCCTTTTATGTGATAGACATGCAGTGAGCAAAGCTCAGGACTATTTCATGCAACACAAAACGACACATATTGCCGTTGACAGGGACACTTCTCGCTCTCACTCTTACAAATTGTCAACTCTTAAAGAAGACTCGAGGGTCTGTTTGGTGCTCTGTTAAGAAATTTTTCATTTTATTGAATGAAAACTGAAGACTATGTTTCCCACAGAGAGACATTAGATTCAGAACAAAGGCTAAAATTGGTTTGAATGACATTTCTTAGCAGGGAGGGGGAAATGGACAGAGGAAGGCTCAGATCTGACATTGCAATATTCAAATTACAAATGAACACAGACATGTATGCTTTCACAGTATGAGCACTGAAGAAACATGAGATCATCGTTGTATTATTTTTGAATAAAATATGGGTGCTTTGTATAGCTTCAAAGACAAAAGAAGGGCAAACAAAGACACAAAACAGTACTTGATAAACAATTTGCTGGTTTACAAATCCCCCCTAGCAAAAGAAAAAAAAAAAGGCAATAGATAGCCATCACTCATCTTTACATTACATAAAAAGTACCAGCATTATGCATGAGATAGCAAAACCTTTCTGTAAAGATGAAAAGACGAAAGAGTGGAAAGGAGACGGGCACGAGACACAGCAGAGCAGCACAGACTCAACACTGAAAACAGGACTGTGATTACAATCCTGGTGATCCCAGCACAGATACCAGAGCAGTATGAGTTGGTCTGAAAAGCCATGCTGGTGGAGCTATGATCTGTTTCAGTGGAAGGTTCAAGTTACAGCTAACAGCCGACCTGTTTATTCCAGCTTCTTTAAACATGACCATTATCAAGCATAAAGCTAGCGATCTGACAAGATGCTAGGTGCAACCTGTACCTGTTTTTCACAATAAGCTGCTGTATCTCATCCCAACCATCGTCCACAGAGAGCGATACTCTTGCAAACAGGGAGCTGGTAAGGTTGGCGGGAGATTAGATGGGTATTTCGAAGCGTGGACATGAGTTATGGTTAATTTCTTGTGAGGAGTGATGTAGCTAACAAGTCTGCTATGTTTCCCTGGGTTACTTCTGTTATGTAACGTTTGCTAAAGCTACGTTAGCAAAAACACATTAGCAAACAAGGCAGCTTATACACTGATATTTTGCGTATGTAGAGCATGTTCTGACGAGACAAAGCTAGGACAAGACACAGGAGCAACATGCTAATTGTTGTGGCTAACGGGCAAATTAACTGGTGCAAATTAAAAGAGGCAAAGGAGTTTAATTATGGGAAGTGCAACACTCAGGTGCAGGTAGGTGGAGAAGGCGGAGCTGACATACGCATTGTAAATTGTTTTGCCGCGGTTTTTCTTTCGTTTTCTCTTTTGGCCTTTACCCTTGCCTTTCCGGGATTTTCTGCAAGAGAAAGAGGACAACAACGCAAAGAGATGCCTGAGAGACTGAGGTGTTTGGAAAGCCCTAAACTGACCATTGCTAAAACTAACACTGATTAATAGCAATCTTTTTTCTTTTCTTTTCTATAAGTCAAAGAGCCAAACAATAAGTCATTCCATGCAAGTTATTGTTGAATTTGATTATGGTTAGTGACTATTAACTAGTTGTTGCTATTGACTTGTTTGGGATAATAACTTATATCATTATATTATGAGAAAGGCATCAGGTAGTGTTCACATGAGTGTATGTGATATGTCTAAAATGGACAATCTCCCATGTTTTTCAGTGAGGGATGACATGAATTCAAAGACATTTTGTTGAACAGTTGAAATGAACTAAAAATTAAGAGGCTACCAATGAAATATGTCCTGGTTTGTAAAGGTTTAAAGACACACCCACAGTAATGCAGCTTACTTTAGCGGGTTTCCACAGTTTCGGAATGTGATGAATATCAAATATTTTATGTAAAAACTCACTTTATTGCCCAACATGGGTTTTTTTTTTTTTTAAAAACAGTACAATGACTTTGCAGACTGTGCGAGCGATTCATAGTTGGGGGTTTGGTTTGGCCAGCTGTTCTGAGATGTCCCAGATGGATTGAGGACAATGAACTTGGAATTCACCAAAACTGCATCTTTCAACCTATCTGGGTCAAGTCTTTATGGCTGATTCAACTTGTTTCAGAAGACAGCACAATGAGGACAAGCTTACACCTGGAGTTTCACAGGTGCAATCTGGATTAAAATATCGGGATGCGTGTTCAAATACAAGCTGGGTTGCACAAGCTTTTGCTGTCTAAGACGTATAACAATACAGAAAACATTTGCAGTGCTCAAATAGAAATGCAAAACAATAGTGTGATATGTCTCTACGGACATTGATGGCTGCTGTGTACAATACATCACTGCAGATTCTTTTAAAGCAGAAGAACGGTATAATATTAGGTCAGACCTAGTCTCGTTTGTGACCTCGGCACTCCGTACATTAATCCGTGATTCGGTCACATGTAGCGTATATACTCGATAACAGGTGGAAACAAGACTATGAGTCTACAGCCAGGCTGGCAGGTCTGCGAGGCTTTTGATGTTTCGCAGGTATAATGTTTGCAATGTTCGCCATCTCAGTTTAGTGTGTTAGCATGCTAATTAGCATTAAACACAATGTGTAGCTGAGACTGATGGGAATGTCATTAGTTTTGCAGGTATCTAGTCATAGACCAAAGGGATTTTGACCTAACGATAGAGCTATATGAGAAGGTCAGGGGATCCGTTATTGCAATTCATCCTCTGCAGACCTTGAATGTTTACCAAATTTCACGACAATCCATGCAATAGCTGAGGTCACAAATGGTGCTAGGTCAGACCCAGCTGGGACTGGATGACAAGTAAGATGACATTCAATAAGGATACCCATGGAACAGGATGGAGCTGAAACGTTGTACATGTAAGAATTTCTTCTTTTAGTTGTTCATGCATCAGGTCCAGTTTCACTGTGGATGTTGACAGTCAACAAGTTTCACAATCTCAGCCCTAACAGACGTCAGGAAGACTCGTCACTACTGAGAGGTCAGCAGCCAATGTTAAAATGAACATTAAAGTATGAAAGCATCAGGAACCGGAGTTGAACAACCCTAAGACCATCACTTTGTAGACGCACGCCAACAAAGCCAGACTCGTAAACAGTTAGGACAAGGTTAAAGAGGAGGTCTCAAAACTAGCCCATATCTATATGACAGACGACCTGACATAAAACCAAACTACAGCCAACAACCACCCTGCAATAGAACGATATTAGCGACTGTTCGCAGGAGGATTAAAGGCTTTTCATGACCCTTAGCAAGCTGACTTCTGTTGCATGAGAAGAGAAGGACACTTAAGCAAGGACCATAAACACAAACGTTTAACAGGTCTGCAAAAACACTTATCTATATCAGAGCAGTGAGCAACAGGAGTGACGAATGTTAAGTGGGATGTAAACAGTAAAGAAGAGAGGCGAGGAATGTAAAGAAGAGATAGATAGGGGAGGAAAGGTGTAAAGGACAGGTACAGAGAGGGCAATGACCTTGTGAAGTGTCACTCATTCACCTGAATGGATTTATCTGGTATTCCCCATGTTTATAACCTGAGAGCTGCATGCTGATCTCATGTAATAGCTTGTCTGCTGGGCCTTTAGTGAAATATTATCGTTGTGGAGTGTTTTGTGTGTGTCTATGTGAAAGGAAATGGAGAGGAGGTGAGAAAATAACAGACAGATCGCTTAAGCGAGAAAGAGCATGTGGGATAATGTCAGAAAGGCAGAGAGTTGCAAACGCCTGAGAGTGAGAGTTTGTTTTCAAAGGAAAACAGGAAAAAGATCAAATCTCAAGTCCCCATTGTTTTGCCCAAAAAAACCCAATCTCCATGCAGAAAGTGTGCTGTACTCACTTTTCTTTCTGTTCTTTCACTTCTTTCTTTAACCTGGAAGGCAGAAACAAAACAACACGACATTAGATCACAGCACACTGTTGTTTGCTGGTAAACAGATACCATATCAAGATCATCAGAGACCAGAGGCTCATTATTCGCATGTGTGGGCTCCCATCAATCTTTTCAAATCATGTGACGTCAGCGTCCTTTACCAGAAACTGTGATAAAACTGGCTTTCACTTTCAAACAATTGCTTAGAAAATCCACCAGATTTGTTGGGAAATAAGGCAGTATGCACACTCGATAGACAGGGACACAGAGGGGTGTGTTCACTGATGGATATACACACACACACACGACTACAATAGCAGGTTGTCAGGTTTGTTTCACTTCCCGTCCATGTAAAGACTCTTGCCGATAACAGAGTGTGGAGCAATACATTTGCTTGCACCCGTTGTAAATGTGTTAGGAAACTGTTTGATTCAAAAAGGTCACAGACACCTGGCCAAGTTGCTATTTGAAAGACTGGTACAATAACTCTACATACACTACTGAATAAAGCATGAAAAACGTGCATATACTGCACATATGTACATTATCTGAAAATGACTGAAACCCTTTGGTTGTATGTGCTACTAACAGCTACGCTGAAATCTGCATAGGTATAATGCAAAGATGGAAGCGGAACTCAGATCCTTAAGTAAAAGTAGCAATACGACAGTGTCACGCCACTCAATTACAAGCAAATTCAATTATATGTCAAGACAAAGAACAGTAGCTTTAACAACAAGCATTAAAAGTACAAGGCTTTAGGTAATTTTATCTCCCTGATATAAGCCTCCCAGTTTACTGTTCACTCTCCTGCAGCTGTATTAAGTCACTGCTAATTGCAGTAATAGCATGAAATGGGAGTGATACTACCTCCACAAAAAGAATCCTACTTAAGTACAACACTTGAGATAACTTCTGGTGATAAGTCACATTACATATTATTTGGTTTTCTGACTATTTGGAAAAAAATTCAACATTTTGGCAGTGACTTGGTCGTCCGTTAATAGCACTGAATTCCTGTATACTATTTCCAGAACAGCATAGTGAGGTCAAAAATTGAACACGGTGCTAAATAGATTGATTGATTGCAGCCTTAAAACTTTTATAGATGTGCCTTGAAAGTTTATAGCTACATCTAAATGGTTTTACAGTCACGTTTTTTGTCATCACAGACAGCAGTAAGCTCAGAGTCGTGTTTCTTTATAGCCACTCGCTCTACAGACAGGCTCACTGAGGACGGTGGGACAAACGATTTGATAGCTCAGAAAAGAAGTATAACCTAACAGAGCTTGGTCCCCTGCCAGTTTTAGATTTCCCTTACACGTGGGAGGATAATGCATGTCCCCTTTGTGTTGCTGTGTCATGGTTTATTACACCACGTCACACAGCTCAAATCTCAGCCACCATAAGCAGATGGGATTTTGATAAATCTTCAAGAGACGATGCGTCTCACCACTGCAGCTTTCAACAGAGGCCGAAGAGCAAAGATAGGTGACGTATTTTTCAGCCATTGGCCCGGACAGCGACAGGATCATTTATTGAAGATGATACGAAGATGGAATGTTTACTTTTGCCTTCTGTCACTTTTTCGGGATCCATAATGTTCTGTCATGCCGGTCGAGTTTAAACGCCAGCACAAGAAATAAAGCTTGTCACTAATTCAATCCACATGCGGCTACAACACTTATCTCTGTCTTTAACACAGGCTTGGAGTGATTAGCCGCCTATCGCAACAATAGGAAATGTATCAATCACATCTGTGACTAGAGGCCACTAAGAGGACACACCGTACTTATCTAAGAGATCAATAACTAAGGCTATCGCACCTATGTAGTTCCAGGAATGACCTCCACATGCCACAGATGGAAAACAAAGGATTAGGTAGCACAAATGTATCTCCTTTACTTGAACAATGTGATGGAGGATAAACTGAAGCAACATGGGAGGATGTCTGCTGGTGCTTAAACCTGCTCAGGCGTTTTTAAGACCAGGGAAGTAAAAGAAGCAAAGATAAGGTGTGAGTCCGCTTCATATGCATCTGTTAAATGTGTCATGAGGCATTTGATCGACCTCTGCTCTGCTACACAAATGCACAGTGGTTAGTATTTAATTTGCATTGTGTGTGTGTGTGTGTGTGTTGCAGTGTGTGCTCAGGGTTTCTTACCTACACTCACATGCGCTGTGTTCTGTGAAACTCATGAAAACATCATTTTTTTGCCTTTGGAGTTTTATTCTTTTAATCTGTAAAAAGAAAAGAAAAGAGAAATTGTCACAGATTTGAAGGATCAACAAAAGCTCACACACAAAGGTCACTGTGGACAGAGGGGGTAAGGTTTGGGTGTAAAAATTGAAATTCTGGTTTTGATATTAACCCAAGAGAAGATGGATCTATATGTTTCACACCTAAAGGTGACGTTCCTCAAATGATTACACGAAAGAAGAAACTTGACTAAGGGAGAGAAACCATGTGACAACCAACAAGAGATGCAAAGTTCAAACGGATCCTCGCCCCGTACTAGAAGTGGACATTTTATTCCACCTCTCAGTGTTCCAGAGGACAGACTGACTCTCAAAGGAGCAGGGGTAAAAATTTAAAAAGGGGTAAGAATAGGGTTGATTTTTGCTCAAAGGTCACACCTGGCTGCTCAGGTCAAACAGCAAGGGCATTGGACTGACAAGAAGGGCACTTATGTTAACCAGAAGGGCGCTTGGAGGGCTCTGGGCCGATGAGAAGGACACTTAGGGAGCCTCTGTGTCCCTCTGGTGTCTATAGTTTGGGCAAACGTAAAGAATGAATCTGTCCAGTGCACATAACACTCAAAGCTGTTGCAAAGCTGCTGACCTCCATTGTAATGTTATAGGTGGATGTGGGCATGCATTGCAGCATCTCGTCATTGCAGCAGCCGGCGCAGCGCATCAAAACCACGCAGGACGGGATGAAGATGTGCTCCACGTCGTCCGGATACTCCTGCAGAATCTCCACCAGCAGCTCCCGAGGCTGACACAAGCTCTTGTTGTACACCTCCATTAAAGGGATCACTGGGAGACAAGAGTCACCGTGTACAAGGGTTATAAAATGGCAGTGGAGCTCTAGTCTAAACCACTGACTGTTGAATACTACAGTGCTGTAACAATAACACACAGCTAAAAGGAGACATGAATTAGAAAAGGGCTGGCTGGCTCACAAGGGGAGTCACGGTGAAAGAGATGAAACACACATATATGCACACACATGTTTTACTTTGTATTATTCCATTTGAGAAGCACTTGGTTTATACAAGTAAAGACTTAACTGCATTTACACACTTTATTTCCCCTTGGAATTGACAAGAGCCTCCTATCTATATATCTATCTTGACCCCATCCAAATAGCTGCTGGACCTCTGCCCCATTGTGATTCACGTCACCTACAGCTGTACAGTGATAGTCAATAGTCACCTTCAGTCTACTTCCCCCCTCTGTGAGTCTTTGCAGGAGTATTCTTCTCTTGAGTAAGATATTAGCACACAAGACAGGCAACATGTCTCAGAGCCTAAAACAACCCCAGCCTGACGGCCCTCTGGGAAGCCAAACCAAATACACTGGGCTTGAACAATATCATGAATGTTCAGCTTCTGATTGTCCAAATTACATTGGGCAACGCTGGGATTGTGCAAAATGAAATTGTGGGCCAACAGGGTGAAATTCCATTCTATAAAAGACTCTGGTCACCATAACATTTCCCCAGCTTAACCTCAAACAAGGAGGAATGCTGGACAGACGAAAACGTCCAACTGTTGCGTTTTAGGTGGGGAAACGGCTCTCATTTACAATAAAGGAGAATTTTATTTTGGGGGGGGGGGGGGGGGGGATAAATATGAGCAGGGTCAAATTATGCAGTTGTCCACCAGGAGGCGATAATTTCCCTTTAATGTCAAGGTGAACCTCAAACCAGCCCTTTTCTGTTTGGCTGTGTGCCAGCCACGGAGCCCAGAGCAGACTGTATTCCCACGGTGCCCTCTGGGACACCTACCGTCATGTGGACCTCTTTCTGTTGCCTTCGGTATGTGGGCACTCTGCAAGGACACACACACACACACACACACAAAGCAAGCTGTTAGTTACAGTGGATTGTGCAAGAGCTCAGAAAAACGTTGCCCTTGCCCTTTACTTATCCGCAAGTTGCGCAACAGACATATATTTGCATTTTGACATTGCTGATGACCACTGACAGAATATGAAAACCACGTTATCTTGAAGTTAGCCTATATGCAATATGGGGGGGGGGTAGATGTCAAATGGCCACACTGTGGCTTCTATAAGCATCGAAACTAAATTACTTTGATTTCATTGTTGAGAGCATGACTCTTATCCGACAACGCAGCAGGAAAATGCTCGCGAATGTCGCGTTTGAAAGGAAAACAGGAGCTCGGTCACTAACGTGCGTCCACGTGCAATTACGTGCCTGAGTGTCGCGCGTGACGGTGGTCATACGGCTCACACGTTGCGCGCGTGACGCCTTATATGGCCGCACGTTTGACCGGAGGCACAACGTGCCGCACAAGAAGGGCCCACACGCGCCCACGTCAGCTACGTCACAGGACGTCATCGTGCTGGGTTTCGTGTCAGTTACCAAAAAATAAATAAATAAATAAAAGAAAGGTCACGTGCGCCTCTCGGCAACGCGGATTAACAAGTGGCCGCCATTAAAACGGACTCCAGGTTCCTGTCACCACACCAGTCGGATCACAAAGGATTTTTGGCGACGTTCCATCCGGTTCTCTCGCCTTCACTCCCCCCCCCCTCTCTCTCTCTCTCTCTCTCTCTCTCTCGCATCACACAGGCGCGCGCAACTCGCGTAATATGTCGTCGATATTGCGTGAGACCCGGTCCTGTAGCACCGGCGTGTATAACGCCGCCCCCCCACCTCGTTCCTTAATGAAAAGTTTCTTTAAAGAAGGGTCTGGTTGTCTGGTTGTCTGGTTGTGTGGGTGCCGCAGTCTCCACCCCCTTCGGGTGGCGTGAGAGACCCCAACCCTCCAAAACGCTACATACTGTATCAGTAATGGTGTCCGGCTGAGGCAGCATCCTGGTGGCTTCTCTAAACACACACACACAGACACACACACACAGACCGGAGGGCTAATATTTCAT
>JAVQJF010003213.1:0-18399 GCA_036023855.1 Gadopsis marmoratus
TTAATTACAGCTACTTTAAAGGACTGTGGTACATAACCTTTTAATAAGGACAGATTGATCATATTTAGTAAGGATGTGCCGACTAATGGTAGAACTTCCTTTAGCAGCTTAGTTGGGACGGGATCTAAGAGACATGTTGAAGGTTTAGAAGAAGAAATCATCCAAGTCAGTTGATGAAGGTTAATGAGAGAAAAACTGGTCAAATATACATCAGGTTTCACAGCTGCCTCCATGATTTCTGTGCTTGAAGACAGATAGGCACCATCTGAGGGCAGGAGGTGCTGAACTTTGTCTCCAATAATTATAATTTTATCATTGAAGAAGCTCATGAAGTCATTACAGCTGAGCTCTACAGGAACACATGGCTCAACAGAGCAGAACAGTGATGCTTCCAGCTTCCAGCTTCCAGTCTGTGTTCGGGAGACAGACACCCTGCTCACATTTAAGAGCAGGCTTAAGACTTTCCTCTTTGATAAAACTTATAGCAGGGCTGACTCAGGTGAGCCATGAGCCCCCCCTTTAGTTACATGCCTAGACTGCCGGGAGACTTCCCATGATGCACTGAGCTCCTCTCTCCGCCTCTCCCTCTCCATTTGTACGCACTTATCCCATTAATTCTTGTTACTCACTCGACTGCTTCCCTTTCTCTCCTTCTGCTGCTGTCTGCCTCTAGATCTGTGACGTCTGGATATGTGGGTGCTGACCGCCTGCTGCTTCTTGCTCTTGCTCACCAGTCGCTGCTGCTATTATTGTTACTGTTGTACTTATTAGTATTACTATTATTGTATTGCTACTAGTATTATTTTCATTAATGTTAAAATCAGTACTATTGTAACAACTATTGCTTATGTGGAACTGTACTGTGCTGCTGTGTGTTCTCTTTCTTCCTGCTCTCACTCTCTTTGTTTCTATCAGCATACGACATGGTTAGAACAGACTGAGCAAATAAGTCCTATATTCCCATTTTATGCTCTTTATTTCCCATATATTCCTGTTAATTCCCATGGAACGTTTCCACCTTGAATATTCCCAGAATTTTGCAGCCCTAGGCAGGCACATGGAACATCTCATCACGTCCTACAAAAAAGTCAATTGGTACCATGCTCTACGCCAAACAGCATGCCAGTCATTTTAAATTTATTGAATATTTGAAAAGATGAAATCAGATCCATCTCAAACTTGGGTGAGCAAAAATAGGAGACCTTCACAATGCTGAATTGCAAAGCTTTTGAGTTCTCATGGAACACTAGCTATTACACAATTTGCATTTTTTGCCATGAAATAGGAAGCTGTTATAAATTCAGTGTACATTGTCCAATCCACCCCAAACCTGACACGGTTTATAAGAGTCCAGGCCGGTGGACTATTGCTCAGTAGTTGCATGTCAACCTATTGGAAAAAGGAATTTACGTACGTTTTACTTTTACAAACCTCCTAGCAGGTTACCCACATCCATGACAAACTTGAACAAATCTTAAAACCTTCATGACGCTAAATTGCAAAGCCTTTGAGTTTGGACAGGTTGACTATTTGCATGTTTCGCCGTGAAACAGGAAGATGTTTTTGAGGCGCTATCAGATTTAATGTGATTCGATTCAATTCAGTTTTATTTACATAGCGCCATATCACAAAATGATTCTCAGGGCACTCTTTCATATAGAGCAGGTCTAGACCAAAACTATATGTACAGAGACCAAACAATTCCCACCATGAGCAGCACTAGGAGACAGTGGCAAGGAAAAACTCCCTTTTAGGGAAGAAACCTCGAGCAGAACCAGATCCAGGATCTGGGTGGGCGGTCATCTGCCTCGACTAATTGGGTTGACACGATTACCTTTTTTTATGTCATACATTGTACTATAGAATTAGAAATGCTATAGTGTAATGGTTGATTATATTTCAGTTAACTGACCTTGCTCCTGACCTGGAGCTCAGGTGTGTTTTAGGGGATCTCATTCCCGCTAGTTTATCAATAATTCAAACTCTTAGCAAATGTTTCAAACGCAAAAGACAGATTTAGAGGTGGAGAGGGCGGGGCGGAGCTTTACTTTTGTTTAGAGCCACAGGACATGATAGTAAATGATGTGTGATTTATATTTTCATACTAATGTACAAAGCTGTTTTGTGTTACCTTCTTCAAGCGTTACCTTTTTAGCGATGCAGAGTGTGCGGAGGCCATCTCTGGCATAGCCGTCTAAATGTTTCTGCGTTTGTTCTCTGATGTGACTGTAGATGTCCTGAGCCTGCTCTGCACCTGAATGTAACAGTGGGACACACTGAATGACAGTGATACAGGCAACATTGCTGTAAATCATCCATATTATTTACCTTTAGGTGTCTCAGTCAGGTCCATGATGACAGAGTCGGCTCCCTTGGTGTAAACCACCACCCGTCCTGAGAGTGGGTGGCGAACCACCACAGACATTCTCTTCCTGTTGGAGTCAAAGGGCAGGATGTGGAGCAGCTGGACAGCCAGAGAACCAAGTCCTGGCAGATCCACCAGCAGGCTTTCAGCAGAACGTCCCCTCAGGGTGCAGCGGTACACCTGGGCTGCGTGGACCAGAGCCGCCTCGTCTGGACTCTCTGCCTCATACAGCAGTTCATCATCAGTGTCACTCTCAGAGTCCACATCTTTGGTCAGGTCCTCCACATCCTCCCTGGTCCCATCAGGGTTCGTCTTTATATCCTTAATATAATCCTCCCTCTCCCTGTCCTCCACCTGTCTGGCATTTCCTCCTCCCATTCTGGACGATAAGTCCAGTTTACGCCTCTGGTGGGAGGTTTCCAGGTTGCTCTCATGGCCTGGTTCTGACCCGTCTGTGGTGCTGTTCGGGGGTGTGGAGAAGGTGAAGGAGCCAGTTTTCCCCCGGGGAAACAGCCTGCTGGTGAAGCTGCGAGGGCTGCCTTTGATCTGCGGAGAGGAGAGGGCTGAGAAAGGAGAAAAGCTCAAGCGCTGGAACATCAGCTTGATTTCCTCTAAGGACTTGAGAGGTGTTTGTGCTTCAGGCACCTGCAGGGAAGAGAAAAGAAAAAACAAAAGAGAACATTTCAGAAAATTCAATGGCATTTGTGTTGTCCCTTGGAATATAGAAAAATGTTTATGGGCTTAGGGGAAGAAGACAGCCTATCAAAAAAGCCAAGATGATATAGATTTATGACAGAATTTTATGTGTTCATGACACGTTACCACCAGCCAGACCAAAAGATACGGAATAAGGATGTACTGCAGATGTACTGTGTACATCTGTGTTTGTCTTATGCACATTAGTATCACACATCAAGGAAATCACCATTCTCTCCCAAACAAGGGGCTTCCAACCTTTCTTTATTTCAAATTTTAACCAACCCATCATTGGCTTCAACTTCACCATGTGATAATGAATCAGTAAAACACAGTTTAAAATACCTAGGTATACCGTATACACTAGCTAATAATTAGGTGACCTCCTGATCAGCAGTTAACTCCTGGTATCTAACCGTGACACTGCGCCACATTGGACTAGAGCATTTGCTGACTCAATACAGTTAAGCCAACTTTTTTCTCATTAACTACACATTAAGCTTTTGACAGACACATTCCATCAGCCCATACAATCAGAAGTTGTGGATGGAAAGCAAATCTCTCCAACCCAATACATCTATTTGAACAATGTAATCAAAAGAACAAGCTGTACAAGGACAAACATAGTCTTGATCTTAGATGTGAACATTTCGTTTTAGCGACAGTCTTCGATGTTTAACATCATCTACTTACCACATGTCGAGGCTGACTGGGCGAGGAGACCACCACACTGTTACAGATGGCCAGAGCCAGGAAGAAGTCAGTGATGTAGGTGAGCTCCAGGCTGGATGGAGTCCCAGAGGAGCCATCGCTCAGAGGCAGCACAGGGGAGCAAAGCCAATTCAGCTTCCTCACCAGTTCAGGGTCTGGTACCACCTCCTTGGCCTGAACAGACAGACACGGGAGCAGCATGACTTTCATGTAAATGTTTCGTCTTATTTTTTTACGTGACTTTCACCTGTTTTTTACATTCAAAGTAAGCACAGACAAAAAAGATCAAAGTAATCACAATAATGATTACAGAATGAAAATCAGATTCTCAATTTATGGATGTGAATGATGTGTCGTGTTTGTGAGTGTGTGAGTCTAACCACGCGGCTACAGAAGGCACTGGTTCTGGGCTGGATGTGGTTGGACAGTTGGTCCTCCTCCTCTTCTGACTCAGCAGTGAGTGTGTGCAGAGACGAAGAGCTGCGGTTGCAGCTGTGAGATCGACAGCTCAGAGATTTACCACTGCATCCCGACTTAAGAGTCGCAGAGCGGCCACCTGCCTCGCCCGCCTCTGCCTCGTACACCTCCAGCCTCCGAGCTGACACACAGCAACAAAAAAAACACACAGCATTTACATCACTCTGAGCGCGGAACTGGGTTTGTTTCGGTGATTAATTATAATTAAACAATTACTTTAGATTCAGATTATGATTTAAGACCTATGACTAGTGGTGTTCTTTTGTAAATGTAATGAATCAGCGTTCTCCACATTCTGGACTGTGCATCCCAGAGAGCTTATTATTCATCATGACCAATAATAGTACAATTAGTACCGTTGTAGTACTGTGGTACTATAATCCCAGGGTTGGTGGTGCGATCCCGCCTCCTGTCCACATGTCAACTGCTGGAGGCCAGCGCCTTGCATTGCATCTATGTCGCCATCGCAGTGTGAATGTGTGTGTGAATGAGAACCGTTAAGGTTGAAGAGCGCTGTATAAGTGAAGTCCATTTACCGTTACTAGGCTATTAGTAATCATTGTGTGCGCCTGCACATGAACACGCTGGCCATGAACACGCTGCGACTGCCTGTGGTTGTTGCATTTGTCTTATTTCTCCACTGCAGAAATTACGTTCCTCACAGACAATAAAGTAATTTGAATTTAGTTGATCTAACTGCTGCAAAGAAAATGAAATCTACTTGTTGGAAGCTCACTCATCAGACACCGGTATATGTTTTCTCTGGATGCCATATACCTAAAGCATTTTGAATGCAGGTCCCTTCTTTTTGTCTTTCTGTGTCTGATTATTAATAAACACTTATTTGATTGTTCTTCTTAAGCCTTCTTATGTTTTATGATGTTCAAATGTTCAATAAATTGATCACAAAAAAGAATAACTACATAAATAAGACCCAAATTCTAACGAACCATCATTTGATTTCAAAGGTACTGGTGCACTGGAGGGCAGGTAACAAGACTGTGCAAAACAATTGCATGCACTAATGATCACGGTTTTGTGGCTCAACCTTGATGCGAGTCCTTCGATCTCTCTCTGTCAATGCAGAGAATCTGATCTGATACTATATTTACATAAATGCTGATTAAGTATGGAGGCTATCTGGCACATTGGAATAATAGCAAACAGCTGGAATAAGCTGAGGCCTACTAAATTTGGCACACCCTACTTTCCACAGGTTTCTTGATCCAAATAGGTCCTGGTTCAAAACTATTATGCTGATAAGTTAGTATTGATATTATATAATGCAGAGCCTTTCAAACTGTGAGCTGCCTTGGAGGGGGGTTTGTAGGGAGAGAAGTGAGTCAAAGATACTGTGTGAGGTGAGAGGGACAGGTGCGTGCAGGTGTTCTACAAACAGGAAGTTAATTATTGTAGTATGACCAGCTGATTTGGTTTACTAACCAACAAGGTCAGAAGTTGGAGCATCAGCAGTGGCTGTGACACGCAGCTTATGGAGGATATTAAGGCATTTACAAACCTTTAGCACACAATTGCCGTAATTGGTGTCAAAGGATGCAACACAGACATGATGCACATATTCTTAGAGTCAGCGTGACCTACTCTTTCAGATGATATATCTGATGTCCATGACAAGTAAATGTTTATAAATCCACTTAGAAATCATCGATAAAAGATGTTAGTTGTAGATCCAGAACTTGCCTGAGAATAATCACATTTCCTTCAGTATCAAAGTAATGCAGTCACACTTATATGTACATCTGTGGGTACACTGCAACAGGAACCGTTAATAGTAAATTCAGCAAACTTTACATTTTCCCAGTTTGCTAACAGGTACCCAAATATAGGCTAAAATAAATGGGCTCAATTTGTAGCCCACAACCTGCTGACTCCGTACATGCAGTTTACTTCCACCACAGCCCTTCGAATTATAGGAACTGTAGTTCCAAAAATGATTATGCCTTAAATCAAAGTAAGACAAGACAAATAATAGGAGTTATAATATCTATCAATACTAGCTTTTTTCATGCGGTTACACACAGAATTAACATCAATTACCGACAGCTGATATGATCTGCCGTCTGTGACGTTTATGATTAGCGATGGCCAGTGCTTGCTAAAAATGAGGTAAATGAAAGCCAAAGCATTCTAGCAGCCATATTATCAGTTCTTACCATTTTCCTCATGAGGATATTCAACCCCATAGATACTGCAGCGGCGGAACACCATCTTGTTCTCTGTCAGAGTTCCCGTCTTATCAGAAAACAGGTACTGGATCTGACCCAGGTCCTCTGTGATGTTGAGGGCCCGGCACTGGATCCTGGAATCCAGCTGCTCGTTGTACAGTGCCAAGTCATTGTGGATGAAGTAGATCTGGCCCAGTTTCACAATCTCAATAGACACGTACAAAGAAATGGGGATCAGCACCTGTTGGACAGAAATTGATTAAACCTTCTGCGAGACGCATTTACTGACATGTACTATTGACAAGCACTTCTAAAACTGGAAATCAACCAACTTTGATTGAACATGTAACAGGTACAGTAAAGGCTGCGCTCTCATTCATTTCAATAAGGCCACTGCAATGACGCAGTTGGGGGTGCCGACGAAGAAGCTGGAATCTGGCAAGAAAGATGAACCTGGCAACGTAACGTCATCCATCAGAACACATTTCTCATAAATTCGTAATTGCTAAATTGTTCAGTTTATCTCACAATCCCAAAAACAATATGGTAAATCTATTACATGTACATACATTTCATTATCTCATCGGTACATAAAGCAACACACCCACATGAATGCAAAAGGTTTTTGTTTTTTTAATGCTGTTCTGTTTTTGCTCTGAATGTCCCCAAATTGCCACCGGAACACCGACACTGTGGCTGCCATTTGAGTCACGTATGACCTGATTACAGTATATATGGTAAATGGACTTCACTTCTATAGCGCAATAAACAATAAACAGACTGGTCTCATTCACCCATTCACACAACGACGGTGACGCAGCTGCCATGCAAGGTGCTGGCCTCCACCGGGGGCAACTTAGGGTTCAGTGTCTTGACCAAGGACACTTGGACATGTGGACAGGAGCCACATCAGCCCTAGTATATAACTGTCTTCATATCAATAGTCCTAGACCGTACTTGCAATGCTATCTCGACTGTAAATATCCTGACTTCATGTTGCCATGGTGGTCCAAGCAACCTGTGTATCAAGTCTGGTTGTTTCCCACTCTTCAGATATGGGAGAAGAGTATGCAAACAATGTACTATTGCTTCTGAAATTGGTTGCATGTTATTTATTGGTAGTTAACCTGTGGTAAATAACGACAATGGTTTGAGCCCTGACGTCCATGAAGTCAGAAAGGTTAGTAGTTTGACTGCAGAAATACTGCGTAAAGGTTACTTTGAGTAAAGACTTTTTTGTTGCCTCTGTTATGTATTGGTTTGTTTCACCAAATATTTCACACATAAAGTGGATTACTCTTCTGTAATGAGATGGAATATTTAAAACTTAATAAGTCTAAAAATCTTAAATTCTACATCTACATAATTCATAAAAATTAAAAGGCTAAATGTTTCTTCATTTTCATTGTTATCCTGAAAAATATAAGGTGTAGTAGATCTATAACTGAAGCTAATCAGGGACTTTAATAAGAGTACTAAAATGTAATTTCTGGTTTGGGACTGAAATGGCTAGCACTATACCTGCAGAACAATAATCATTGTCCAGAAGACATAGAATCCAGCGAGTGCGGGGGACGTCTTCCCATCAACCTGAAAGACTGGGTCTTTGAGATTCTTCAGCCAAAGTCCGTGACCTGAAAAACACCAAGACACCAGAGCAGCTCATGACTCTGGACAACTAAACATTAAAGCTGAACATGGCTTGATCCCTTAGCATCTGGAGCATGCACTGGCTTTTTGCCACTGTCCTTTTGGTGACTGGACACACTGGTTATCGTGGAAACATGGGCAATACTACTGCCGCTGTTCATGGCTGTGTTGTGAAGTGGCAGCTGTGTGGTGTCAGTCAGTGTTGGTACACACCTATAGCAGCAGTCAGACACATGATAATGAGCAGGAGAACACACCACAGGACGTCTGTGTTCAGGCGCTTCTCCAGCTGGCTGCGCTTGTACCTCGGCCCACTGTTATTCATCATGGCTTTAGTCTCATGACCTGAGTCACACAGCAAGAGAGGAACAGACCACAGCCATGCTCAGTCATGCACATCATTATACTGTAGGAACTACATCAGCCAAATGGAAATTTAGCAGCTTACATAACGTGGTTCTGGTGTCAAACTCTGGTGCATTTGTCCATTTGGTTCAGTCTGTTTAGGTGTGAAAGCTGGCAATAAAACCAACCAGACAACCACACCAAGTAATTCCAGTATCAGGATATGGTCGCAAATAATGGCCATAAGGATCTGAATACTTATAAGCAACTGAATACGTAATTGTGAAATTTAATCTTAGCAGGGGAAATTAATGCTTGGTAATCTAGTGACTTTTGGAGCAGGTTTTGGCTAATTTCTATTGAAAATCTTCAGCAGCTGTGCGCTGCAGACGATTCTGGTGAGTAGATTTGTACATTGTGTGCTGGTGATGTCTAATGTTGCTTGTCATCAATTTAATTTAATTTATACAGTAAGTAAAATTTAAAATTGACAATATGTCAAATGTTAAATAATGCTCACTAGCAGCCAAGCTAAACACAGAAACGCACCCCCCTGATCATTTATGCATACTTCTCATCATTTTACACCTGCTGGGCTCAGACTGGTCTCCCTCTGGTTTCTTTGGAAATTCTAGGATTGCTCATTTTGTTTGTTTGAACATTATGTCCTCACATGAACATCTAAGATCTCTTTTGATTGTTAATATCGGTACTTAAAGTAAGTAAAAATTAAGTAAAATTAGCGTATAGTTTCAGTTATGATCAATTGGAATCACAGAAAATACATCGACTTGCACTGTATATTGTTTGTTTTTTCATGTTGTACATGTCACAGTTTGATTGTTTCCTACAATCACTGACATTAAGATATATGTCTCATGTCTGTGTACTGTAAGTACAGAGCTGGACTCAGGATGTAATTAGCCTAGCATAGCATAAAGAAAAAGCAGGGGGAAACGGCTAGCCTGGCTGTGAAATACACCTACAGCTCACTAATTAACACGCTGGATATTGTTTGTTTTAATCTGTACACAAATATTAACGTACAGTAAAACCCACCATTTGTGGTTTTAGGTTATGTGATGCAACTATTTCTTGACCAACAACATTTTATCAATCCGCCCTGCACTTCTGTGCAGCTTCTTTAACGGTTGTCTGGCAACCTAACTATGATGACAAGACTCAAGGAAGTGATTGCACCTGACTGTTATTCACCAAGAAACAGGTACAGCACATAACTCCCACTAAAACAAATTGATTATTACCATAGTTGTGCACATTCTCTTTTCTTGTGCAACGAGGGATTATTAGCATTAACTTTCAGATAGCTAGATAATCTAGCTGTGCATTTCTAGCCCCATCAGACACTTGACGCCTGAGCAGTTATTCTGGTGAGTACAATGATGGACAAAACTATGACAATAAGATGTTTCATTTAATCTCAGGAAGGCAGACGATGCAGGCAACAGGACTGCTACAGCACAGTCAGTAGTCTTCCCCATCAGCCTGCTTCAGCCTCTTTAATGTCTGATGGTTGTTGTTGGGTTTGTTTGTAGATATTTAACATTTCCTGATTCCTGAAACACAGCTCAGAGAAAGACATGACTGAATGATTAGTGCCATGGTTAGACTGCACTACACTCATAATGGCCTCCATCTTTCTGTGGGCAGAATGAGTATTGTAACAATACCTGCATACAGGTCGGTGCTGGTAGTGGTGGTGGACGCCTGCTCCCACTTACCTGACTGGTTTCACGTGTATTATCTCTTCTCAGAACAGACACAATGGAGCTCGGGTTCACTTACACTTTCATCAGGCTACATTTGAAACAGTCTGTGAAAACAGGTCTTGCACTCTAACAAAAATCTATCAAAGTACTGTTTGATGCATGTGGCATTTCACTACATTTCCTTTTTTCCACAGTGCTCAACATGATCGAATGATTGCAATAGGAAATCCATCAATTGAAACAAGCCATAAATGTTCTGGTTCGCTGATCATGACAGAATAGATTGGTCGTTTAATTTGTAATGCTCATAAGTTGGCAGGGCAGCACGGCGCTGCAGTGGGATAACGCAGGGCTCCTTGTGTCTCTAAAAGTAGAACGGGAGCCAGAGCCTTCAGCTATCAAGCTCCTCTCTGGGGAACCAGCTCCCAGTCTGTGTTCGGGAGACAGACCCCCTCCTCACATTTAAGAGTAGGCTTAAGACTTTACTCTTTGATAAAGCTTAAAGCAGGGCTGACTCAGCTGAGTCCTGAGCCACCCCTTAGTTATGCTGCTTTAAGCCTAGACTGCCAGGAGACTTCCCATGATGCTCTGAGCTCCTCTCTGTCTTCCTCTCTCCTCTCCATCTGTATATACCCTTATCCCATTAATGCTTGCTACACAACTGTTTCCCTTTCCCGTAGTCTTTCCTCCTGCTCTCACTCTTTCACTCCACCCCTCCCCCCTTTTACCTCTCTCCCTCTCTCTCTCTCTCTCAACCCAACCGTTTGAGGCAGATGACGCCCACCCAGAGCTTGGTTCTGGTTCGGTTCTGTCAGCCTAGACCTGCTCTATATGAAAACGTACCCTGAGATAACTTTGTTATGATATGGCACTATATAAATAAAACTGAACTGAATTGAATATACTTTAACAGATTTAACAAAACTAACAGCACAGTGAAGGTTTCCAAAAGTGGAAACTCCTGTGTGCGGGTACCATTTCTGTTTAGATGTGTAATATTATCAGTGTTGTTTTCATCATTAAAAATATGGTGAAAATCTGATTTACAAATGATAATACAAACATCAACTTGAAAACAGGATTATAGTGGGATTCTTATGAGTAATTGGCAGCTCATTCGCATTAATCCCCAGCCTGCTCTTCAGTTTCAATTGCCAGCAGCATTTTAAGTTGTCATAACATTGAACATTGCGGTGAGCAGTGTCATCTTGCAGCTTAACTGTGTTTATCTGTGTATTAAAAATCAGTGGGGGGGGGGGTTCTGTTAAAAAAAAAAATTCTGTAGTAACAGAAAAAGGTGAACCAGTGGTGGCCACAATGAATTAATGTAGCTTTAAGAGAGATTGCAGTAGCTCAGTTTCACTCATTTCATCATGAGATTTTCACAGTTTGGAGAATTTAATCAGAGTAAAAAACTAAAACAAAACCTTTGAAAATTGGTCTAATTGGTGTCACAAATTTCAAAGGATAATGCAGTGTTTTGACAAAATAAAGTACAGTTTAGAATGAGAGTGTGCATTTTAAGTAGAACAATTCAAACAGCAACGTGAAAATCGAGAGCTGATCATCCCTTGCTCTTCTCCTCGTTTTTCATCTTTGATAACAAAATGTCCATAGCTAAAACTAAACCTTTGTGCCACCAGGTATAAAAGTATTTTTTGATCATTCTGCCTCACAGACGGGGCAGACAAATCTGTCACTGGAACTACATTACACAGGAAATGTTGTGATAAGATTAAATGTAGTACAGTGTTTGCGGTGTGGGGTTTTATCAGTGTGGTTTTGGTTCATTCCTAATGCACCATGCCAAGATAATGGTAATTAGTGAATCAGTGAATCATCGCCAGTCATGATCAGGAAATGCTTGAATTTCATTTTTGGGCTATAAAAGTGGAATGTATAATCAAGTGAACTCATTTCCTGAGTTAGATCTCCAGATCGAAAACACATCTCCTTATGTATGTGTGTGTGTTTCCGATTACTCACTTTTTATGCTTTGGCAGCAGATACGCACACACACACACACACACACACACACACACATACACAGAGAGAGCATGGATTGGCATGTACATATGTATACACAGGAAGAGATGATAGAACACATAGAGATGAGCAATCATTTAAAGCGTTCACATCCTTACACACACGCTAAACACACATCTCCTGACCTCCTTTCTTTTCCCTCCACAAACAGACTCTATCTGATGGCAAACATCCTAAAACTCACACACTTGCTAAGCTAACATTGCTCTGATTTCTTGTGCTGCGCAAACAACCTTGGATGACATAAATTCTAGCAGCAGCATATAATATTCAAATTCCTCAAGTGCACAGAGTGAACATGGTTTACCAAAGGATATTCATATCTGAGCCATGTGACACGCTGAAACGCTTTTTTCTTCCTATCTTTGGCAAGAAAAGTTGGTCTCCTTTCATTTAACTCGTCTTTTGTTCTAGTCAGACTCAAAAGCATGCATTGGTCCCAGCTGTCATTCTGCAGCCATGCGTAACAGAGACAAACAAGCAGTGGGGGCTGCTCCGTCTCTGAACGCAACCCATCGATCATAACACGGCACCGCACATTTCCTGGAAGAGGGAGACGAGATGATGCAGAGAGGGAGAACAGTGGAGCCGGTTCACTTGTGTGTGTGTGTGTGTGTGTGTGAGAGTGCGTGTATGTGTGTGTGTGTGTGTGTGTGTGTGTGTGTGTGTGTAAAGACACAATGGAGGACTGGAAGACATTCTGGAGACTTAGACATCCTCTGAGGTACCAACCCAGACATCTGCCACCTCCCAGCCCGGTCTCCTGATGCTTCCTCCGGCCTGTGGTCAGAGTTTTCGTTCCTGCGCCCACCACATCCGGGGAGGATGGTGCAGCATTGGTGGAGATGGAAAATAATAGAGTAGGAGATTCAAATGAGATAGTGGATGAAATAAATGAAAAATGAAGCAGATGGGGAATAAAGACAGAAGGAGATTAAAGGGGGCAAACAATACAAGCGGGTGGGAAAAGAAGAGGAACGATGGGATTAGAATCCCAGCGATAAACCCTTCTTCTTCCCTCTTCACATCCAGGGGCTCTCTTCACTCCCTGCCTCCCCCAGCCCCTCGTCCACCTCTCCTCCCCTCACCACGCGCCTCCAGGCTGTCTTTATTCTCATCACCCCATCCTCAGTCCTGAAGAAAAGTTCAATCTTTGCATTTTCATTGTGGTTGCCC
Organism: Gadopsis marmoratus; assembly: GCA_036023855.1. Taxonomy (NCBI): domain Eukaryota; kingdom Metazoa; phylum Chordata; class Actinopteri; order Centrarchiformes; family Percichthyidae; genus Gadopsis; species Gadopsis marmoratus. The sequence continues at coordinate 13,383 of JAVQJF010003213.1, forward strand.
ACACCAACCCTGTGCCTCATGAAAGTTTCATCTCTCCCTGTCTCTCTCTCTCTCTTTCTCTCTCTCTCTCAGCCTCTCGTCACATATACATCCACGGCTGGATCCAGCTCCCCAGGTGAGGAATGATGATGAGAAAATGCGAGGCAACCAGCAGAGATTTGCCATGCTGGGCTGTGTGCGGTTCTGCTCGGGGGTGAATGAAAACAGCCTGCATGGAGGATGACTGGGGTTGCCTTCATATCTATGCCACATAACCCAAAGCAAAGGATGCAGCTGGTCTGATTTGAGGCCTTTTTGCTTAACCGCTACAAAGATATTTTGGAAAACAGCCTCTTGTGGACAGCACCAGATGAATCTGATGTATGTTAAAGAGACGTGGCTGAAATAGCAGATGTGACTGCAGACACAAACAGACTCTTTGTGTTATTCCAAGTGAATGTATGTATTTAGGCCTCAGCTGCACAGCCACACCTGCACATGTGCACAGTTGTAACAAAACAAACACTGGCATGCCAGGCACTGTCCCAGGTTGTGGTGTGCCAGCTAGGCTATAAAAAAGGCCCCTGCCAGCATGGCAAGCATTCAGGTTATGAGAAAAGGTTACAAAGGTCAACGCTTCAAGATGCATGTTTGTCAGGGAGCATGACAGAAACATTTATACTCAAATCTTTATATTCTGATACAAAATGGCAGTGGAACGCTCTACATTTCTTTTCAGTTCTACATGGTACATTTTTCTCTGTGGCATAAAGCCAATCCAGTGTTGATGTAATTGCAGTAATTCATTAACCCAGTGGTTACTAAACTGTTCCCACCCTGGAGGATGTAGAGCCATTGCAAGGGGGGCACACACACGCACACACACACACACACACATAATTGCTCTGACGCTTGCTGACTATCAAGATTCAAATTAGCATTTACTTAGAATACAAATCAACATCTTAAGTATAAGATTGGCATATTTTTGGAGGAAAAGAAAACTAGGTGATTGAAGTCAGGCAAACCTACAAAGCTTATCTCACTCTTGGGTTCACTGTCAATGTAAGAGAGCCTTGTATCCAAAACACTGGCAGTTTGGGCAAAGATTAGCTTTCAGTTTTCATTTGTACTCGGTAAGTAGTGCAGTTCATGATGTGATTCATTTCAATAAAGTAACATGCAAGTTGATCGTTTTCCCCAATGCTGTCCACAGCCATGCTAGCAGCTCTGTGAGGCTGTACTTTGGTTTGCGTAAAAGCTATCAAATGCAATGACAATGCTAGCATGATCATGTTTAGCATGATGTTTACAATGTTCACCATGTTAACGTGCTAGCATTTGATTGTCTGTAATACATTTCCGTCCAATCGTTTGTAGTTGTTGTGATATTTTAAGTCTGGACCAAAGGGGTCTCCTAGAGCTACAGCGCTAGTGTCCCTGTCTGAAATAGACACCTAAAACTGTCTGTGAGACATTCACTGACTCAGACCTTCTCCACACCTACAGTAGCTCCAGCTTCATTGTTCAAATCTTGCTGCCTGTCAGAACAAGCGCTGAGGCCAGCAGATGGATTGTCCAGTCTGTCGTAGACGTTCCCTTGAATCCCTGGAAGCAGGGGTCAAAAGCACCTGCCGGTGGGACCTGATGTCACTCCAGATCAAGTAACAGAGGCTGTAACAAGCGATCTCCCTCAAATACATCCACAAAGACTTAGTCTTGCTTATTTACAGTGGCTACTTAAAGACAACCAGAATGTCAATGTGCAGCTATTACAGAGCTGGGGGTGGGAGGAAGGAAGGAAGAAAGAGAGCAGATATAAATCACTTACTATATATATCAAATTACAGTGGGCCGTCAAAATTTAGGGGGAAACACCGCTTTCAAATATCATCATGATGGCTGAGTTTCTCCCTGTTGAAAGAAGCGCGGTTGTACATAATGAATCTTAAATGCCAATGCCTACTGGCAATATGGCCTTCGCTCCTTCATGCTTCTCCATTTCTTTGTCCGCTCTTGTTCACATCCTTGTCCCGTTTCTCCCCGCTCTCAATTTCTATCTCTCTCCCTTTAATTCTTGTTCAATTCAGCGTATCATAGCCCTATCGTCAGACATCCTGTACGACAGCAAGCTGAAGAGCTCTGGATTCGCTCATAACTCTGTCTTTTTCTCTCTTCCAAGCTATTTTTTCCCTCTGGTCCCGTATGTGAGGTATTTAAAAATACCACCATCACACAGCTTCTTTCTGCGTTGCTGTTGTCAGAGCTTTGCTTCCATCTGCACTTTAGGGATGTGTGTGTTTTTTGAGCCCCTCTACAGAGAGGCGAGGCGAGGAGGAGGAGACGGAGGGAGAAGGGTGAGACTACAGACCCAAATGTTAAGGTGGGTAGCAGGGATAGGACTCAAGTGCAGACAGCACAGTCAGACTGGAGCAGCTCAAGGATTTATTTGTACTGTTAGCTTACATGCAAGTACAGGTAGGCAGCCAGGTATACAGGCCACTGGAAATAACAGGAAATAAAGCAAGACAACAACATGGAAACTAAGCACATGGCAAGCAGCGTGAACCAGCAGAACAAAGGGAACCGGTATAAGTAGGGACGTGGCTGATGAGGGACAGGTGAATAATGGGGATCAGGTGTGGATAATCAAGGACTCGGCGAGACATGATGGCAGGAACTGAAATGACAAGACAGGTTAGAATTTCAAAATAAAACAGGAAACACAGACTAACAGGATGTAACACCAAATCCCACGAGCAATACTTGGCAAAGCATGAAAAATTTCTTTTACACAAACATTTATTCCTTTCACATTCTTTATGTTTATCATACTGTACGCTAGGTGTCATAGTGGATGATACAAGATTTCATTGTCAACAAACACTAGTTGCCACTGGAACTGTTGGCGACCTAACAGAAGACACAACGTCTGTGGAGGTACCTGCTTTCTGTTTGAATAAATAAATCACTGACTAAATGAATGAATGCAGAATGCAGATTTGTTGACAACCAAAGAAGATTTTATTTCCTATGGTAACCGCTCTGAGCAAAAAGGTGAGAGGTTGCCCACATCTGTCACAGATCAAGTCAGATCTGGTCACCGATGATCCGTTTTTAATGTTTGTCTCCAACTGCAGCCGCAAACACACGTAGTTAACATGCCTGGTCACGTGACTCATATAGCCTGAGTAGTTTAATTTCAGTGCTCAGCCAGACACCAATCTCAGGCAAAGCAATCAGATCTAATTTATATGTAAGTTTTACTATTTGGAATCCAGGGAGGGTATGAAAATATTAACGGTTCTCGAGCCCCTCAGAAGTCTCAGCTGGTGGCACAGGAAAGCCCCATGTGTGCAGGGGGCCCAGATTACCTTGTTGTTTCAAAACAATATTCAATTTGGTAAATGGAATTGTGCAAATCGAAGTGATGATGCTCTGTGGGAAATGCCCCCAGTCAGTACTTTATCGCAAATCTATTTAAAATTGAATTTATCCAAAGTTAATTTCCAAAGAAATATTGTGTCAATTTCCCCCCATCAATAGCAACACTCACAGGTAGCAGACTGGACTATCATTTTCAGAGTTGCTTTACAGGTGGATCTTTTACAACACCCTGCACAAAGTGCAGCAATGTCACTGCCTGCCAGTCACACTGATCAGCAGGGGGGATACAGTCTTGATGAACGAGGTTTCAGTGTTACTTTAAGAAGCTTTGCAATGGATTCCTTGAGTGTTGCGCTGCTGTTTTTCTTGGGTTGGTTTAAGAGACACGGCATGCATGTATTCTGACAAAGGGGGCAAAATATTTACATGAATATTGCTTCTTAGTATAACTGTGCCCTACTACATTTTCTCCAAAATTGTCCCCAACACGCCTGCTTATGCAGTTCAGGCATCATGTAATTGGCTCATGACATTCAGATATCTGATCTCATACAGGCTACAATACAATCTGATTCATTTTTGTTTTGTTGGAGTGGCGCAACAAAAATTGCAGGCGTAAATGCCAAAACTACTGAGTGAGAGCACGTGCTGCACACAGCTTTCTAATTTACAGATGGTATTAGCGAGTGTCTCGACATATAAGGGTGCGCTCTTTGAAACAGCTGTCTGGAGGAAACGTCTTCGACACGCCTGGTCACACGGCATTGGCATCTTGTTTTTCTTTGATTATGGCCGACAGTCAGATATCTGGTCTCATACACATCAGGCTACAACATCATCTGATCTTGTATATATAAATTCGGCTGGGGAGGTTTTCACTTTTTTAAATAAAATAAATAAGAGAAGAAGATAAGATAAGATTCAGCCACCCTGCTCATCCCAATATTACTTTGTCCCTTACAAAGCTTTGTTACAAAGGTTAGTCTCACAGTGGAGAAGTGTATCTCCACCCTCAAATTCTGCTTGAACGAGTGAGGGACCAACGACTGTAGGAGGAGTGGTCTCCTGGCTGTGTAGTGTGTGCACAGGGGAGACTGGCTGACACCGATTACAGTCTTTTATCATATACATTTCATGACGTAGACAGGTCCCAACTCAGTTGACTCTGTCAACATTGGTCTTGCAGGTTCAGGGCTGACTTGAAAAAGGAGTTGGTGCATTGAGCCATTTTCAACCATAGACTGTATATAAAGATGGACGACATGACAGCGCCCCAAAAATGAAGTGAAGCCCCGTAAATGTTAGCGGATGGGCCAATTGAAAAATCAAAGTACATGTGAAATTAATTTTTCCCAAAGATGATTTCTGTTCTGATGCAATTTCAACTGTTAATTTTTCTGATAAGTTTGGTGGAGTTTTGGAGCAGCGCTCACATCCAGGATATTTTGGCTTCATTTGTGTACAGTACAGTATCTTTATAAACAATTTATGTTTTCAACCCATTTAATGCTGATTATTATACATTATTATACACAAAAACCCGGGCGTGGGAGGAGTTTGGGGAGGCCATGGAGAAGGACTTTCGGTTGGCCTCTAGGAGGTTCTGGAAAACCGTTCGACAACTCAGGAAGGGAAAGCAGGGCTTGGCCCA